>JARQOD010000702.1:0-129004 GCA_033576555.1 Oophaga sylvatica
GCGTCCTATTGGGGGGATTCTGACGGGGCCCGGCCTATTGGGGATTCATGTCGGGGGGAGCCCGGGCCCCTTTTTGGGGGGATTCTGTCGGAGGAGCCGGGGTTTCCAATTGGGGGTTCATTGGGGAGGGCCGCTGGTCCTATTGGGGGATTCATGTAAGCGGAGCCTCGGGGCCTATTGGGGGGATTCATGAAGGGGAGCGGAGCCCGGGGCCCTATTGGGGGGATTCATGTACGGGGGGCCTCGTCGCCATTGGGGGGGACCATGTAGGAGCCCGGCGCCTTTGGGGGGATAATGTAGGCGGAGCCGCGGGGCCCCCTTTTGGGGGGTTCATGACGGAGGGAGCCCCTGGTCCATGGGGGATTCATGTAGGAGCCCCGGGTGGTCCTATTTGGGGGGATTCTGTACGGGGGGAGCCCGGGCCCTTTTTGGGGGATCATGTACGGACGGGCCGGTGTGCCTAGGGGGGTTCATGTACGGGGGGAGCCGTGGCCCTTTTTGGGGGGCGTCCCGGTGCAGGACGCCGTGAACGGGGCCCCCGGGTCCGGAGGATTAACCCCTTGCAGCCGGGGAAACAGCTTACCCATGTACAAACCCCGATACGAAAAAAAGGGGAACATCACACAGAGGAAAACCAGTGTTTTGTGAAGAAAAAGGGGACAGGTAACAGGGTGAATCTTTATAAAATAACAGGAACCGCACCGAGCACTCACCCCCCCACCCCAGAGCCGCACTGCACATAGCGGTAACTAGGCTCAACCGACCCCCAAACCCACATCCCGCCACACCTCCACTGCTTCCTTCTGCTCTATGGAGGGGAGGCGCCGCCCCTTGGGGTAAAGGGGGCGTGACGCACAGGGGGCCCTTTAGCCTCTACCTTTCCCCCGGCGGGACCGGGGGCCCCGGTTTTAAAGGGGGCCTCCGGGGCCCTGCAGCACGGGGGAAAAAAGGGGGCACTGTATCCCGGCAGCCCCCGGAAAAGGGAACTACACTTCCCAAAAAGGTCCTACAGCACCGGGGGCCGGGAGTGCAGGCTTTTGGGAAAATGCGGGACAAAAAGGGGGAAAAAAACGGTCCGCGGCCCCCAAGTTCCCCAGACCCCTCCCCCCCACCGATCATCCGGAGTAGGAAGGAATTTTATAGGGCGCAGGGACGGGGGGGGGAAAAAAATTTCCGGCGCAAAAAATTTTTTTCCCCGGGGTAAAAAAAACCCCCTTCCCCTAACTAAACCCCGGGCCCCCCCCCCCCCGATTTGGAAGACCCCTTTCCCCCCCCACGGGGGGGTTCCCCCAAAACCAAAAATGCCCTTTTTCCCCCCTTACTAGCCCCCCCACCCCCCCACGGGGGCCCCTCTCCCCACACTGCCCCCTCCCGACTGCCCCCCCCTCCCCCCCACTGTCCTCTCCCCTGACGACCCCCCCCCACACGGGGCCCTTTTCCCCACACGACCCCTCTCCCCAAAACGGCCCCTCCCCTGACTGCCCCCTTTTCCCCCCCCGCTGACCCCCCCCCCTGACTGACCCCCCCCCCTAAAAAACCCCTCTCCCCTCACTGACCCCTCCCCCCCCTCACTGACCCCACTCCCCCCTGACGACCCCTCTCCCCCCCACGCCCTCCCCCCTGACTGACCCCCTCCCCCCCACCCGCCCTCTCCCCCTTTTGACCCCCCCCCCAAAACTGCCCTCTCCCCCGACTGACCCCTCCCCCCACACGGGGCCCCCCCCCCACCCGCCCCCCTTCCCTGACTACCCCCCCCCCCACACCCCTTTCCCCCCCCCACACGGGGCCCCGCCCCAAAAGACCCCCCCCTGACGGGAAACCCCGGCCCCCCCCACTCCCTTTTTCCCCCAAAAACCCCCCCCCTCACGCCCCCCTTTTTCCCCTGACTAAAACCCCCCCCCACACTGCCCTCTCCCCTGACGCCCCCCCCCCACACGGCCCCCCCTCCCCACCCCTCCCCCCCGTTTCCCCTGACTGACCCCCCCCCCGACAAAACCCCTCACCCCAAAAACCCCCGCCCCCTCACCCCCCACTGACCCCTCCCCCTGCTGCCCCCCCTCCCCTGAGACCCCCCCCCCTGATTTTACCCCTGTCCCCACCGGCCCCCCCCCCTGACGACCCCTCTCCCCGACGACCCCTGTCCCCACACTGCCCTCTCCCCCCACACGGGGCCCCCCTTTCCCCCCCTGACTGACCCCCTTTTCCCCAAAGGGCCCCCCCCTGACTGACCCCCTCCCCAAATGCCCCCCCCCCCTGACAGCCCCCCCCCCTCCGACCCCTCCCCCCTCACAAAACCCCCCTTTTTCCCCAAAATGACCCCCCCCCCCCCTGAGGGGCCCCTTTTCCCCACACTGCCCTCTCCCCTGACTGACCCCTCTCCCCCCATTCCCCCCCCCCCTGACGACCCCCCCCCAAAAACTGACTGAACCCCCCCCAAAGCCCTCCCCCCGACTGACCCCTCTCCCCACACTGCCCTCTCCCCGGGCGGGCCCCCTTTCCCACCTCCCCTCCCCTGACTAAAACCCCCCCCCCCCACACTGCCCTCCCCCCTGACTGACCCCCTCTCTCCTCACCTGCCCCTCCCCTAAAAGACCCCTCTCTCCTCACACTGCCCTCCTCCTACTGACCCCTCTCCCCACACTGCCCCCTCCCCTGACTGACCCCTCTCCCCCACACGCCCCAACCCCGACTACCCCTCTCCCCCGACGACTCCCCCCCCCACACTGCCCCGCCCCTGACTGCCCTCCCCCCTACTGACCCCTCTCCCCCATCCCCTCTCCCCTGACTGACCCCCTCTCCCCCCCTGCCCCTCCCCTAAAATGACCCCCCTCCCCCAAAACCGCCCCCTTCCCCTGACCCCCCCTCCCCCCAAAAACCGTCCTCTCCCCGACGCCCCCCTTCCCCCAGGCACTGCCCTCCCCTTTTTGACTAACCCCTCTCCTCACACGCTCTCCCCCCACACCCCCCCTTTTCCCCACACTGCCCCCCCCCTTCTATCCTGGCGGATTCCTCCCCCGGGCCCCCCTGTCTCGCGTTTTTTGGGGTTTTCAGGGGGTCACAGGCCCCTTTTCCCCGGGCTGTCATTCCCAAAACACCCCGTAAGGGGGGGGGACAATTCCTCTTACCCCCCGGGGGGGGGGCGCCCATACGGCTCAGGATTCTCCCCCATGGAGGCCACAGGGGGCCCTTTTGCTGACTTCTGGAAATTTTCCGGGGAGGAAGGCCCGGGGCCGGCCCCTTTACTGGGTGAAAATCTTTTCTCTGCCCCCCCAAAATTTGGGGGTTTTTTTCATTTTTCCTTTTTTGGGGTCCTCCTCAAAAGGCGACCCTGGCGGGAAAGGGGGGCCCAGACACGGCACAAAGGGGTCCTGGGGAAAAATGACGTTTGTACAGCAAAAGTGTGAATAGCCCTTTTGAGGGGGCCCCTGACCTGCGTTGTGTCCGGGAAAAAGGGGAAAGGGGTTAAGGGGTTTTTCATTGTCATTTGGGGGGTAAAATTGCCACTTTAAGCTAAAAAAGGGGTGCTCTACATAAAACCCCGGGTGACAGTGTGAAAAAATCCCGGATGGGGGGCAGGGGCAGAACAAGGGGTGACACATAAATTTAAAACCAAGTGGTTTTCCCGGCGCGGGGGTTTTAACCCCCAAAAGGGGGGGTTTAAAACCTTAACCCCCTTCACCCCCAAAGGGGGGGTTTAAAACGTTAGTGACCGGGCCCAATTTAACAATTCTCCCCACTGTCCCCTTTAGGGGGTTTAAAACCCCGGGAACGCTTCAACGGATCTTCCCCGTTCCCCTAATTTTTGGTTTTCCTCGTACATATTGTTTTTCACTTTGGGGGAAAAAATTTCTTTTCCATTAACTTGTATTTTTTTTAAAAGAAAAAATGGAAACCCCGGAAAAATTTTTTAAAAATTTTACAATTTTAAAAAATTTTAAAAATTTTTTTCCCCTTTTAAAACAAGAAAAACCCCACAAAAAAATTTAAAAATAACACCCCAAAACCAACCCCTATTTTAAAAACACCAAAATTTTTGGAAAATTTTTTTTGGTTTTTTTAAAAAGGGTTAAAGGGGGTTAAAATTTTGCCCCGGGGGCTTTTTTCTCTTTTTTAAAAACAAAAACAAAACCATTTTTTTAGGGGACCACCTAAAAATTTGAAGTCACTTTGAGGGGGCTGAATTTTGCAGAAAAATACTCCAAAGTGACACCATTCAAAAAACTGCACCCCTAATTTTTACTCAAAACCACATTAAAGAAGTATTAACCCTCAGGTGCTTCACAAGCTGAAGCAACTTGGAAAGAAAAAATGAACATTTAACTTTTTAGCATAATTATTTTTTTAAAAAAAAATTTTTAATTTTAGCAAGGGTAAAAAGGAGAAAAGAACCAAAAACTTTTGGAATTTCTCCCGAGACACCAATACCCCATAGGGGGAAAAACCACTTGTTTGGGCACACCCTGGCTCGTAAGGGAAGGACGCCGTTTGACTTTTTTCAAACCAGAATTGTCTTGGAATTCAGTTTGAAAGCCATGTCCCAAAATTGGAGGCCCCTGAATGCCCTAAGCAGTGTAAAACCCCTCACAAATGACCCCTTTTGGAAACAAAACCCCCTAGGAACTTATCTAATCTGTGGGAGCACTTTGAACCCCTAAGTGCTTCACTCAAATTTATAATGCCCCATGAAAATAAAAAATCCTATTATTTTCCCCCAAAAATGACTTTTAGTCACCAATTTTTTTTTTTCCCCCAAGGGTAACGGGAGAAAATGGACCACAAAAGTTGTCCAATTTGTCCTGAGTACTTGATAACCCCCATATGTGGGAGAAAACAACCGGAATGGCACAAGTCGGGACTTTGAATAGAAGAAGGACGTTTTGGATAGCAGACTTTTATGGAATGGCTGCGGGTTGTCATGTCCGCTTGGAGACCCCTGTTTAACCTAAACAGTGGGAAAAACCCCCCCCAAAGAGGGCCGCTTTTGGAAACTAGCCCCCCAAAGGAACTTGCAAAAAATGGGTGTAGCACTTTGAACCCCTAAGTGCTTCACAGAAGTTTAAAACTAAGCCAAAAAAAAAAAAAATCATTTTTTTTCCAAACAAAAAAAGATATTTTTGGCCCCCAATTTTTTTTTTTTTTTCCCAAGGGAACAGAAGAAATTGGACCCCAAGAGTTATTGGTGCAATTTTGTCCTGAGTACGTGTGGTAAAATTGATAAAGCAGTTTTATTCTTCGGGTCAGTACGTTTACTGCGATACCCATTTTTATCATTTTTTTGGTTTTGGGCTTTTAACTTAAAAAACGATTTAAAAAAATAATTTTTTTGCATCTCTTTAGTCTCGATTTTTAAAATTTTTTATTTTTTCGCTGATGAGCGATGGCGGCCTTTTTTTGCGGGACAAGAGGACATTTTCAGCGGTACCAGGTGAATTTTAAACCGTCTTTTGTTCTGAGTATGATGATAAATAAGTTTTTTGCCTTGTTTTTTTTTTTAAGGGGTTCCCAAAAAGGGTTAACTAGGGGACAGTTTTTATAAGGCGGGTTCCGGTGGACGCCGATACAAATGGGTACTTTTAATTTGTTTTTTTTATTTACATGAATTTACAGCCCCATGGCCAAAATTTTTTGGAGGAAAGAACACAAAAATATTAATTTTTACAAAGTCAAAACGCTTAAACTTTTTTTTAATGGCAATTTGCATTTACTCCAGAATGTTATAAAGAGTGATCAGCTAACAGCAAAACTTGCCAAAGTCAATATTTGGCTAAAAAGAATTTTTATCCCCCAAAACAATTTCAACATCATTGAAAAGCCCTGCCTTAAAAGGAACCAGCAAAACCCTCTTTTCAGTGATTGCCCCATTAAACAGGTTGGGGTGTTGATGGAGGACATGGCGGAGATCAATCTGTCATGATTAAGTAAAAAATGACAACCATTTGGACACTTTAAAAGGAGGCTGGTGCTTTGGCACAATTGTTTCTCTTTTTTAAAACCAGGTTATCCTAAAAAAAAACGTGGAAACCCATCATTGCAATGCACAAAAAGGGCCTAACAGGGAAGAGTATCCGCACCCTAGAAAAAGTTTTGCACCCAGTCCAACAATTTTATCCCCATCATAAAGAACTTCAAGGAGAGATTCCATTGTTCCAAAAAGGCTCCAGGGCCCCCAAAGAAAAACCAGAAAGGGCGCCAGGACCGCTCTTAAAAGTGTTTCAGCTGCGGGATCGGGCCCCAAGCAGTGCGACTTCTCAAAGGCAGAAAGGCAGGTGTGTGAAATTCACACACTGGAGGCGGAGACTCTTGGAGCAAGGCCTGGTTTAAGGAGGGCAGCAAAGAAGCCACTCCTCCCCAAAAAAACATCATGGAACAGACGAAATTCTGCAAAAGGTACAGGCAGGGGGAACCCTGCTGAGGACGGGTAAATTATTTTCTCGATGAACCCCTTTTTTCAAATTGTTTGGGAAAACCAGGAAAACGCCTCATTCGGAAAACAAGGGGGACGCTACCACCATCTTGCCCTAAAGGCCAACTGTAAAGCATCCTGAAATCATTCATTTGGGGGTTGTTTTCTCAGCCAAGGGAATCGGCCTCTCTCGTCTTGCCTAAAACACCCCAGAAAAAGAATTTGTACCAGAAGGGTCCTCCAAGAGCAACTTCTCCCCAACCCCCCAAACAGTTTGGCGATAAAAACAATGCCTTTCCACATGATGGAGCACCTTCCATAAAGCAAAGGTGATAACAAATGGCTCAGGGAACAAAACATAGAAAATTTTGGGTCCATGGCCGTGGAAACTCCCCCAATCTTAATCCATTGAGACTTTGGTCAATCCATCAAGAGACTTTTTAAAAACCCAAAAACCAAAAAATTCGACAAAATGAAAGAAATTAAATTGGGCAAAAAAAGGAAACTGCTATCACAGGATTTGGCCAGAAGTTGATTGAAGAGCATGCCAGGGAAATTGCAGAGGTCCTGAAGAAAAGGGTAAGCCCCTGCAAATAAAAAACTTGCGAAATTAACTCATCAAAACTGTCAAAATAAGTTTTTTTTTACCAAAAAGTTTTTCAATTATATTTGTCTGTAAAAAAAACTCTTTCAAACAACATAAAAACCAAGGGCACAGATCATGTGAAAATAAATATTTGTTCTTTTCTCAAAACTTTTGGCCAGGACGTATTGGGGAAAATTTTTTTTTTTTTATTTAGGATTTTTTTTTTTTTTTACACTTAATTTTTATTTTTTTAAAACTTTTTACTTTGTCCCAGGGTGGGACAATCACTGTAAAGAGTTAGATCGCTGATCTCAGAGCAGTGCAGCAGGCTTTCTCAGCGCCGCTGTCACAGGCACTGAGGAAGCCGCCTCCCTGCAGGACCCGGAAGGACCCCGAGGCTGTTCTGAGGGTCTCAGGAAGCACGAGGGACCCCTTTGATCGCAGTGTGCCGGGGGATAAGTCCGGGAGCGGTCCGTGACTAAAATGAATGTGTGGCGGTAGGGGCCATTATATGCGGTTGGGGGACTGAAAATTTCCTCCAAACGAGTGGGGGGTTTTTTATTTGGTTGCAAGTTGTGGTGGCCATAATTTAGAGAAAGCGAATGGTTTGGAAAACGATCGCCAAACATAAAAAAATTTCCCCTCGAATATGGGACATTCGGTTTTATGATCGGTAACACGAGACAATTTTTCTTAAGATCGGAAAAAGTCTGTAACATTCGGTAAAAGATATAATAAAAAGCCGGCAAAACAAAGTACCACTTTAGTAAAATCGCAGCCACCAACGTGGGAGACTGGGGTTCAAATTCGGCTCTCCCAGGGAAGAAAATAATAAACCACTACTGGTCCATAACTCAAAGGTGCCTAACCAATAAACAGAGTGTCACGAACAAAGAGCTCAGGGGCCCGGATGCGCCCGGAATAACAAGGTACGCGTCAGATGTCGGGAACCAGGACACTCGCGCAAACTAGGAGAGATACTTTTGAGAAGCCGGGGGCCAAGAAGATAAATGACCTGTTTTTTCCGAAGAAAACCCTCCAAATTTTACCTCCTAAGGATACAACTTATTTTCAAGAAACAGATTTGAAAAACGGAGGAGGAGGGTTGCATTGTATGTTTAGAAAAACGTATATCTGCCACAGAGATTGACGCTTCAAGAAATGGGAGTTCGTGGAAACTGTTTTGGGTTTAAAAATACAAGGACAGAACAATGGAAAGGCACCATTGTGGCATTTACTACAGGCCACCAATGCAAGCTGGGAAAAAAGGATGAACTCTTTAATGCATCAAATGGCCAAGTTCTCCCAAAAAATATGACATAGGTATGGGCGATTTTTCAACTTTTCCAGACTATTTGTTTGGTCTCTTCTTCAGGCAAAACAAACAGGACAAGAAAAACTTTTCCCATATCCTTTTTCTGACAACTTTATCTTCCCAAAAAAAAAAATAGGGGGAAAACCAAGGGGGAACTCCCTACCTTGGATCAAAAGGGGCTGGAGTCAAAACACAACTTTCTAAAAAAAATTCGGTGTTTTAAAACGGGTTCAAAAAATGGGGGGATAAAAAAATTTCTTTAAAAAAGAAGCGACTGGAAACCGATTTTTTGTAGTTGTTTTGGGCGAATTTTTAGCATGAAACGCTTACTTTCACATCCATTAAACCCACTGACTACCGATTTTTAGTGGCACCATAGCAAAATGGAAAATTAACGTTTTTGAGGGCCCTGAAAAAACTTTTGGGAATAAAGGCCAGAACCCATTTTTAAAAGGGGGGTTTGATTTGTTTTTTTACCCCTTTCCCACCGTTGCCGGGGATTTGCTTCTTATTGGTTCCTGTTTTGTTGCGGGCAATTAAAAATTAAGATGACAGACTACTTTTTAAAATAGAACTGGGCGGTGCTTACTAATTGGCTGCTACCAGAATTTTTGGGGAGCCAATACCCGTATTTGTTTTTCTCACAAATCCGCAGAAGAATGTGGGTGCATCCCCTTTGGGGAAGCGAAGGATCAGCAAAGGCCATTTTGAGCCCTGATTCAACACTGAAAGGAAACCCCCCTGACAAGTTTTTTTGCCTATTTTTCGCATGAGTTTGCCACCTTTGATATTTGCGGAAAAAATTGGGGCCCTGGAATCACCGGGCAGAACACCGCATGCGCCCCTTCAATTGTGCTGAGGAAAAGGCCCCCCCTTCCTAACAATTAAGGAATTGTGTCAACGATATGTTGATGAGTTTTGCTTTAATTTCCCACTTTCACATTCTTCTTACTTGTTCATCTTAACAAATGAAGATCATGGCTTTTAAAATTGTATTTTTTCCCTAAAAGTTTTGTTTTAAAGCAGCCCTTAATGGTATAAAACCCAAAACCTTAAGAAATGGGAGTATACAAATGTCCCTATTAACGTTTAATGAAATTTTTTTATTTTTTTGTCTGATGTGTACCATGTTTTGTTTGTTGTTTCTTGTTTGAAAGTTCCTTTCCCGGGCTCCCCATACCGCTCTGAAAATTTAGAGTTTTTAAATTGGAAAATCCACCATTTCCGGAATATTTCCCGCTCAAACTTGTGGACAAATTGGGCCCCCGACTAAATAAAAGAAGTAGCCAGAGCCCAAAATGGAAAAATGGTTGAGGATTGCACAGGGAAATTTCAAGAAAAAATTCATTTTTTCCACACGGGGAAATGGAACCCCTGGACGGGAAGCAATACGTGTCGTAAGCCGCCGAACCAGGGACCCAAATCTACAATTAAAAGAAAAATTTTTCTTAGTTTTGTTGGGCTTTGGTCGACAGAAACACCCTTCAAAATTGTAAACTTTGGGGGGCCCTATGGAAGGACTGGAGACTCCAGAGCTTCAATTCTTCCATTTGGTCGGCGGCACCAATAACCAATTGGACTTACCACCCCATGTCAACTTTTCCCCATCCAATATGGATGCAGTGCCATAATTTTGTTACGGATAGGCCACCAATTAACTTTGCACGTTAGGGGGCCCATATCCTCGGCGCAATCGAACCATCAAACCATCTTTAATTATTTGCCTTTCTCGGCAGGACGCCTGGTGGAGTGCACATTTGGTATTCTTACAGCCAAATGGCGTGGGCCTACAATCACCATTCAGCTAATGGGGAAACAAATGTAAATCTTGTAGGCAAGCATGTTTTGGTACACAAAATTTTTTCAAGAATGCAAATGCTCATCAGCAAAAAGCCGACCTTCAGTCGATAATATAACGAGGCCTTGAGCCACACCACCTCGCGTCCCCCTTCTGGCTGAAAGTGCCTGAATTATTGACAAATTAATTTTTGTTTCCCCCGCTGGTTCTACCCTTGGCAAGATGAGGCCAAAAGGAATGTAGGTGTTTTAATGTGATATCATAACATAAAGTTCCTTTTGATTATTCAATTCAGGGGTTACTCTCTTTTTTGGGTAATTCTTTACCAAACTTAAACACTACATAACCCTATAACAATAAACACAGACAACCAAGAAAATTCACTAATTTTACCATTAAATGTTTTTCTTTTGAAGCCTTTTAAAGGCTGAAAAAATTTTTTGGTAAACAGACCCAAATTTCCAAACAGAAAAAAAAAAATGTATAACATTATTAATTTGAAAATACAAAAATATATAACTTAAAAAATAAAAAATTCTTACAGCAAAAATTATGTAACTTGGGGTGGTGTTGGTGAGGAAGGAGGGCAGGTTGTGTTATTTTTCCCTTCCACAATCTGCAACCTTGTTTGAGAAACCCGCTGCTGCAGAATCCTAAAAATTACACGGGTTAAAAGGCTCAAACATGAAGGCCTTGTGGGTAGGGTACATAGGGAATTGATGTCCCTATCATATAAATGACTGAGCACTAGCAGAGTGACCCCCAATATGCCCATGCTAAAAAATATCCATGTTGTGGCCAGCCAACAACATTGGGAAAGTTGAGTGGGCAAATGTGCATGGCCCTCTTCCCATGGTTTGGAGCGGGAAGCTCCATAGAAAGAATGAGCTGCAGAAAGGGGAGGAGGAGGAGTTGGGTTTGTTGGGCACAAGGAGGAGGGTTTTAGAGGAAGGATGATGATGAGGAGGAGGATGAGGGTCAGAGGCCCGAAGCAGATTGTGCTGGATTTTGGTGCTAACAACCCCACTAAATTTTCAGGACCAACCCCCATCTAGAAGATAATCCCATAGGTTGGTGGGATCATTAGGGGTGTTTCCAGGGTTCCAACACAATCTGGCAGTCCACTTCGATCCCAGTCTGTGCGATTTGAGTACCCGGAGGGAAGGGGCCAGACTGCGGCAAAAACCCTCCTCACCATCATCTTTAGCTACACTGGACAAATAGTCCAGAACGCCTCGGTCCACCTGCCTCCTTGACACAGAACCCACTCCTTCTCGTCGCCGCCTACCTCGCCTTGTGAGTTGGGAAGGAGGAGGAGATACATCTTGAGCCCTATTAGGGCTGCTGCTCAGAGGTAGGTCCTCATTTTCATGATGCTGTGATTGGGAATCCTCAGCTCCTGCAGCTGTTTGTTGGTGCTGCTTGGGTGGACCCACATGCTGCTGAGGAAGGGCCTGCCTCCTGTGCTCCATCACCAACGGGGTCAATAAGCACTTCTGAGTCAGACCCCGTCTCCCTCTCAGTTAGGTTTGACTCAGTTCTAGGAATGAAAAAAATGATACAAATTAAAATCAATACAAATTGAAATTTTGCCATGAAAGTGCTTCAACACACATGCACTTACGGTCGCAGATCCAACACTGGCGCAAGGAAGTTCAGTCTATCAAAATAGACGTACTTTCTCTTCTTAGATGCTGAAGCCCTACTCCGATCCCTAAACTGCCTCTCCCTCCGGTAGCAGTCCCGACAACTGCGCCATCGCCTTGTCACATCAGTCACTACAAATGTAAGAACAGCATAACGGTTATTAGGACTGATATCTATTTATTAAGCCAAACAAAAAAAAATATGCAACACTGAACATTTAAATACTGGTCATGTGTGATGTGATTTACAATATTAAAAGACATCAACATACAACCAGAAGTGTCCATGTTATAAGCACTAACATACATTTAAAAAAATGCTTGGCCCTTTACAAAACGCCTCAATCATTTTCAATTTTATTACCAAAACACTACATCTGAGGTGAAGATAAATACAAAATGTGGTAGTCAATAGATGCCGAAGCATCGATGATATTTAAATATACATGGATATTGTTTGTGTACACACACATCAATGTTTTCTTCTAAATAGTAAGAGGTCGATAATGCTGGCTTTTAAATAGCATTTAAACACATAAGGCTACATTATTATTTGCTTAAAAAATTTTTACAAACATTTTAAAAAACCGTTACATGCGGTACTTACTAAGTCGCTCTTGGTCCTCCCTGGATCTCTGGTGATAGTCCGGAAAAATGTGCACACATATTGTTTTCCATGCCGCCTCTTTGCGCGTCCGATTGCTGTAATTGGGATCGCGCTGGTCCCACAATTCAGGCCTCTCCTGCACCAATACAATGAGGAGTTCCACATTGATGTGGGTAGATGCCATGTTTCTGGACTCCGTGTAGGCGTTCTTCCTGTTTTTTTTTTAAGATGTGCTTAGCTAATTAGCATGTAAAGGCTTCCTGAGAAATTCAAAGCCAGTTTCCTGTCACCTGGAAAAGTTGTGCGATTTAATCGCAACTCACACGTGCGGTCCGTTTGTAATCCCACTTTTCATCGCTCCCATAGTCTTGCATTGGCGATAGTCGACCCACAATCGGTGACAATCGCAGCATGCTGCGATTGCACTCGCACGTTTAAATCGGACCACAAAAAATCGGATGATGGGAGCTACTCCATTCATTAATATTGGTTCGACTGCAATGCGATATTTCATCGCATTCTAGTGGTACGATTTAGTCGCCAGTGTGACTTCAGCCTAATCCTTATAAATAGGGAAGAAATGGTTGAGGACGTAAGAGTGGCTGGGACCCTAGGAGGTAGTGACCATGCTATTTTAGAATTTTGGATAACAAGAGGAGGAAGACCTGTGAAGACTCAGACGTCAAGGTTAGATTTCAGAAAGGCAGATTTTAAGGGACTCAGAAAGAGAATTGAAGGGATCCAATGGATGGATATCCTTAAGGACAAAAATGTCCATGAAGGATGGAAAATCTTGAAAAATGAGATTCTCAAAGCACAATTGTTAACAATTCCGAAAAGAGTGAAGACTGGGAAGCATTTAAGGAAACCAGGATTGATGAACACAGAACTTAAACACATGCTAAAAAGGAAAAAAGAAATGTTTATCAAATGGAAAGAGGGAGGCATATCTAAAGAAGAATATAATGATGTCTGCAGAACCTGCAGGCACAAATCAGATTATCTAAAGCTGACAATGAATTAAGGCTTGCAAGTGACATCAAAAGCAAGAAAAAAGGATTTTGGGGATACGTCAAAAGTAAAAGAAAAGTCAAAGATGCTATAGGATTTTTTACAGGATGAAAATGATTAAATGGTAAGACAGGATCTTGAGAAGGCTGAACTGTTAAATTCCTATTTTGCATCTGTTTTCTCTCGGAAAGGAAATGTAACATCAACTGATCTTCACTGTCCTATTAAAGGAATAGAAGAATCCAGGATATCTATAAACAGAAAGACAGTGAGGAAACACTTAGCTAACCTAAATGAATTCAAGTCTCCAAGTCCAGATGAATTACACCCCAGAGTACTGAAGGAGATAGCAGAAGAAATTCTTGAACCACTGTCCATAATCTTTGAAAATTCTTGGAGAACAGGAGAAGTCCCAGAAGACTGGAGAAGAGCAAATGTTGTTCCTATCTTCAAAAAGGGGAAGAAGGTGGACCCAGGGAACTACAGGCCGGTGAGTCTGACTTCTATACCAGGAAAGATCTTTGAACAAATTATTAAAGAACATGTATGCAAGTACCTGGATAAGAATGAAGTGATTAAACAGAGTCAGCATGGGTTTGTAACTAATAAGTCATGTCAGACTAACTTAATTTCCTTCTATGACAGAATCACTGACTGGGTGGATCAGGGAAATGCTGTAGATATAGTATATCTTGACTTCAGCAAAGCATTTGATAAAGTATCTCACACAATCCTTATTGAAAAAATGACTAAGTATGGAATGGACAAGGCAACTGTTAGGTGAATTCATAACTGGCTTAGTGATCGGACCCAAAGAGTGGTCCTTAATGGCTGTACATCCAGTTGGAAGAATGTATCAAGTGGGGTACCTCAAGGCTCTGTTTTGGGCCCTGTATTGTTCAACATCTTTATCAATGATTTAGATGAAGGAATTGAGGGTAAACTGATCAAATTTGCCGATGACACAAAGCTAGGAGGGGTAGCTAATACTAGAGAAGAGAGAGAGGATTCAAAAAGATATAAATAAACTGGAGCAGTGGGCAGCAACTAACAAAATGTATTTTAACAGGGAAAAATGCAAAGTACTACATCTGGGCAATAAAAATGAAAAAAGCATATACAAAATGGGAGGAATAGGGCTAAGTAACAGCACATGTGAAAAAGACTTGGGTATACTAATTGATCACAGACTGAACATGAGTCAACAGTGTGATGCAGCAGCAAAAAAGGCAAATGCAATTCTAGGATGTATCAACAGAAGCATACAGTCTAGATCACGTGAGGTCATTATTGCCCTCTACTCCTCTTTTGTCAGACCTCATCTGGAATACTGTGTCCAGTATTGGGCACCACATTTTAAAAAAGACATCAACAAACTGGAGCAAGTTCAGAGAAGAGCCACCAGAATGGTGACCGGTCTGCAAACCATGTCCTATGAGGAACGGTTGCAGGATTTGGGAATGTTTAGCTTGCAAAAAAGAAGACTGAGAGGAGACTTAATAGCTGTCTACAAATATCTCAAGGGCTGTCACATTGTAGAAGGATCATCTTTATTCTCATTTGCACAAGGAAAGACTAGAAGCAATGGGATGAAACTGAATGGGAGGAGACACAGATTAGATATTAGAAAAAACTTTTTGACAGTTAGGGTGATCAATGAGTGGAACAGGCTGCCACGAGAGATGGTGAGTTCTCCTTCAATGGAAGTCTTCAAACAGAGGCTGGACAGACATCTGTCTGGGATGATTTAGAGAATCCTGCTTTGAGCAGGGGGTTGGACCAGATGGCCCAGGAGGTCCCTTCCAACTCTACTATTCTATGATTCTATGATTCTACAGAGGAACAGCACAAAAGCAGCAACTCCACCAACAGCAGAGACTGAATAATACTGGAGGAACATATGGGAGAAGGAAAAAACACACAACACCAGCGCAATGTGACTGTGAGATCTGACAATGCAACACAGCAACCACCTAGAGCAAGAACCAGTCAAGATTACAAAAGCAGACATCCAACAGTGGGTCAAGAACATGAAGACCTGGACAGCACCTGGTCCAGACATGATCCTCACCTACTGGCTAAAGAAATTCACAGCGGTACATGAACGCATGGCAAAGCAGATGAACAACTGCTAGAAGCAGGCCACCACCCAGCTTGGCTAACTCAAGCAAGAACCGTGCTGATCATGAAGGATACTCACAAAGGAACAGTTCCATCCAACTACCGCCCAACAACTTGCCTTACAACAACATGGAAACTCCTGTCAGGCATCACAGCCACCAAGCTACAGAACCATATGAACCAGTACACGAATCCAGCTCAGAAAGGCATTGGGACTGACACCAGAGGCTCTAAGCACCAGCTCCTAGTAGATAGAGCAGTCGCTCAAGATCCAGACAGACCAATCTCAGCACAGCCTGGATTGACTACAGGAAAGCCTATGACTCAATCCCACACACATGGATCTGTGAATGCTTGGCTCTGTACAATGTCAACAGGAAACTAAGAACCTTCCTCGGAAACTCAATGGGGCTAAGGAGAACAACATTAGAAGTCAACTCAAGACAACTAGCACAAGTGACCATCAAATGCGGCTTATACCAAGGTGATGCACTGTCCCCATTGCTGTTCTGCATAGGCTTGAACCCCCTCAGTCAGATGATTATAGAGTCTGGCTATGGATGCAAGTTCAAGAGTGGAAGCACCATGAGCCACCTCCTCTACATGGATGACATCAAGCTGTATGCGAAAAATGAACGAGACATCAGTTCAATTCATCTGACAAGGATCTACATTGAAGACATCGGGATGTCCTTCGGACTGAAGAAGTGCAGCCAGTTGGTAATAAAGAGAGGCAAAGTAATCAAGACTGATGGAGTGGAATTACCATCAGGACACATAGCAGATGTACAGACATGCTACCTTGGCATCCCACAGGATACGGTAACCATGATGAGGAGGCAAGGAAAGCAGCAACATCCAAATACCATCAAAGGGTAAGACAGGTCCTGAAGAGCCAGCTCGATGGGAAGAATAAAATCTGCGCCATTAATACATATGCCCTGCCAGTTATCAGATACCCTGCTGGCATAGTGTGCTGGCCAAAAGAAGAGATGGAAGCTGCAGATGTGAAGACATGAAAGCTCCTGACATTGCATGGAGGTCTCCACCCTAAGTCTAACACCCAAAGATTGCATACCAACAGAAAGGAGGGTGGTCGAGGCTTGATAAGCGTCCAAGCCACCATCACGGATGGACCAGGACACCAAAAGATGAGATGCTGAGAGAAAGCCTAACGTAGGATAAATTGGCCTGCACTCTGTCCAATAGTGAGGTGCCGGTTCAATGGACCCTTAGGACCCCCGGATCAAAAAATGAAAAAAATTCACCGCACACTCTATCCGTAAAGTGATGCCAAGAAGAAATTTATTTATATGATCACATGGCACCATCCAGGTTGAAAACTATTTCTCCCCAGATGTGGATTACGGCGTGGGACAGAACGACAGACAGGTATGGTATGTTGTTTTTTTTATTTTAGTTTTATTACAGGAGATCGAGGGCTTTGGTGGAATTAGGCGAAGTCGTAAGTATGGTTTAATTGAGATTATTAAAGGAGTCTGTGTCATTTTTTTCAATTCACTTTATTCTGGCTGTGTCTTTATTTACCATATACCTATAGGATTAGTAATGGATAGGTGTCTTACTCTCCATTACTAAACTGTGGGCTTGATGTCACCGCACAATACAAAGGTGACATCAACTCCACAAATTTGAACCCCACTTGCCACCGCTACAGGGCAAGTGGGAAGAGCTGGGCAAAGCTCCAGAATTGGCGCATCTAATAGATGTGTATTTTCTGGGCAGCTGCGGGCTGCTATTTTTAGGCTGGGGGGGGTCAATATCCGTGGCTCCTTACCAGCCTGAGAATACCAGCCCCAAGCTGTCAGCTTTAGCAAGGCTGGTTGTCAAAAAATTGGGGGGACCCCACACCATTTTTTAAAAATTATTTATAGAATTAAAAAGTGTGGGTACCCCTTTATTCTTGATATCCAACCTTGCTGAAGCTGATACAGTGCCTTGCGAAAGTATTCGACCCCCTGGAACTTTTCAACCTTTTCCCACATATTATGCGTCAAACATAAAGATACCAAATGTTAATTTTTGGTGAAGAATCAACAACAAGTGGGACACAATTGTGAAGTTGAACAAAATTTATTGGTTATTTTAAATTTTTGTGGAAATACAAAAACTGAAAAGTGGAGCGTGCAATCTTATTCGACCCCTTTACTTTTAGCAATGTCACTCCAGAAGTTCATTGTGGATCTCTGAATGATCCAATGTTGTCCTAAATGACTACTGATGATAAATATCCACCTGTGTAATCAAGTCTCCATATAAATGCACCTGCTCTGTGATAGTCTCAGGGTTCTGTTTGAAGCACAGAGAGCATCATGAAGACCAAGGAACACAACAGGCAGGTCAGTGATACTGTTGTGGAGAAGTTTAAAGCCGGATTTGGATACAAAATGATTTCCAAAACTTTAAACATCCCAAGGAGCACTGTGCAAGCGATCATATTGAAATGGAAGGAGTATCATATCACTGCAAATCTTCCAAGACCCGGCCGTCCCTCTACACTTTCATCTCAAACGAGGAGAAGACTGATCAGAGATGCAGCCAAGAGGCCCATGATCACTCTGGATGAACTGCAGAGATCTACAGCTGAGGTGGGACAGTCTGTCCATAGGACAACAATCAGTCATACACTGCACAAATCTGGCCTTTATGGAAGAGTAGCACAAAGAAAGACATTTCTCAAAGATATTCATAAAAAGTGTTGTTTAAAGTTTGCAACAAGCCACCTGGAAGACACACCAAACATGTGGAAGAAGGTGCTCTGGTCAGATGAAACCAAAATTGAACTTTTTAGCAACAATGCCAAACGATATGTTTGGCGTAAAGGCAACACAGCTCATCACCCTGAACACACCATCCCCACTGTCAAACATGGTGGTGGCAGCATCATGGTTTGGGCCTGCTTTTCTTCAGCAGGGACAGGGAAGCTGGTTAAAATTGATGGGAAGATGGATGGAGCCAAATACAGGACCATTCTTGAAGAAAACCTGTTGGAGTCTGCAAAAGACCTGAGACTGGGACGGAGATTTGTCTTCCAACAAGACAATGATCCCAAACATAAAGCAAAATCTACAATGGAATGGTTCACAAATAATCGTATCCAGGTGTTAGAATGGCCAAGTCAAAGTCCAGACCTGAATCCAATCGAGAATCTGTGGAAAGAGCTGAAAACTGCTGTTCACAAACGATCTCCATCCAACCTCACTGAGCTCGAGCTGTTTGCCAAGGAAGAATGGGCAAGAATTTCAGTCTCTCGATGTACAAAACTGATAGAGACATACCCCAAGCGACTGCAGGTTTAATCACAGCAAAAGGTGGCGCAACAAAGTATTAAGTCTATGAGATTTCAGAAATCTCATACACATAGATTATTTTGTCATCAGGATTTTGTGCTTTGCAGGGTTTTTTTTGTCATAGAGCATGTCACTTCTTTTAGCGTTTTTGCAGCGTTTTTCACCCATTGACTTGAATAGATAGAGTGCTGTAAATATGCAGGTTGACCTTTTTTTGCAGTGTATTTGCTGCAGAAAAGTCAAGGACGCTGGATGTGACCTCACGCTCGGCTCTGCTACCTCTAGATGGCAGGCTGCATGATGCGTCCATACAGCATGTCGTCAAGCAGAGTGGACCCAAACCCCATTCACTTGAATTAGGGGCCCAACAATACAGTGTTTGACATGCTGTCATATGCATGACAGCGCGGCAAACACCGCTTCTGAACCGCGGTGAAACCATCCCCGCTGGTCAGAGAGCCGCAGTTCCCCCACTGTCAAAAGACAACGGGAGCGCTCAGCTGTGATCTGAGGTATACAGGTTACCTCTGGTCACTGGTGTCAGCTCATGGGAAAACTGCTCCCATCATCCGACACCTGCTGCCGCTAATAACAGTGAGAGCAGGAGCGGATGATGGGAGTATTCATCAGCTGCTTCTGTGCGGTAAATAAATAGTTAAAAAAACCTGCGTATGTTCCCCCCCTATTTTTGATAACAAGCCAGGCAAAACTCACAGCTGGGGCTGCAACCCTCATCTGTCAGCTTCAGCAAGGCAGGTTATCAAGAATAGAGGGGTCCTGTCAGTATTCCGGGTTTTCTAGGTAACTTTGTCAATGATTTTGCCCTTTGTTAAAATGGAGTTTGCTGTTTTCTGTGCCCTACTTCCTGTTCGTTTGTTTAAAACCCGGCTCAGGTGCTGGCTTCACTGCTGGAATATTCTGCTTCCGTTTCCCTGCAACCCAGCTGCTTTGTTCCTCACAGATCTTTTGTGTATTTACCAGGAAAGTGCATAACCTTATCTTCAGGTGTTTCTCAGCCACAGCAGTTTCTACCCATGGCTCTGGACATTCTCTGCATAGTAAGTTGCACATACTGTGTTATCACTAAACTGTTGACTTGGGAATTTAACCCTTGGTTCACTCCATCTGATAAGAACTGTGTTTCTGAACTGTTGCTGTTTAACCCTTCGTGCATTACCTCTGGTGAGAGCTGTTGGAACTGTTACTGGAACCTTACTGACATATGAACTTGTTGTTGGACTTCACTGAATTAAGCCACAACTGAGATTAACTTGTTCCTGGACCTCCCTGTGTTTTCTGCATACCTGGATCTGACTCTTCACACACCAGCAGTGTGTAAATCCAGCCACGTTACCTGTGCATCAGACTTACCTTATGGTCACATTTGTGTGAGGACTCCGTCGTAAGAACTTTACCACCCTCGCTATAGAGGTTCAAGGACTTATATATCCGGATTCATATAACTGGACTTGTGTATATATATATGGACTCATTGCATGTCACTACGGGTTGTTTGAATATTGTTTTTGGGTGTTTTGCTGTTTCACAAATACATTATTTGCATTCAAAGAAACCCGTCTCTGATTGTTCATTGCCCCACGCTATCAGAATCCTCGAGTTCCTACAATAGTATTACAGGATATTCCAGCCTAAAAAAGAGGATTCTGCTGGGGCAATGACGGAGACACGGGCAGACAAATTGTTCACCATAGTTAACTCCTTGCAGCAGGAGGTGGCGGCTGCACACAATCAGATTAGAGACTTGGAGTCTCGGGTTAACCCAATGCACAGGGGTTTGGTCAGGCTCTCCAAGATCTACGTTCTAGGTTAGGAGTCCTGGAGGCCTTACCTACTGAGCCTACCTCATCCACCAGTATGCCCAAATTGCCTCCATTCCGTTTTAATGGTGACCGAAGTCAATTCCGTGGGTTTGTTAATCAATGTATATTATTTTTTGATGTACATGCCTCCTACTACCGGTCTGATAGATCTAAGGTTCTATGTATTATTATGTTGTTGACATCACGTGCACTGGCTTGGGCAAATCCTATGGTTGAAAGTCATGATACCCGTCTAAATAATTTGGACAATTTTCTGGCAGCCATGGCGCAAATGTTCGACGATCCCAACCGCCGTGCTACCGCTGAATCTGCCTTGCTTTCCTTACGCCAGGGGAAACGGTCAGTCATAGAATATGTTACTGAATTTAAAAGGTTAGTGGTGGACACCCAGTGGGAAAACAATGCTTTATTACCAATCTTTAGAAAAGGTTTGTCAAATGCAATCAAGGATGAGCTAGCTCGTTCAGAGTCTCCACAGGAGTTTGAATTGTTTATACAGCACTGTGTACGTATTGATATCCGTTTAACTGAACGCAGACAAGAAAAATGGGCCGCTGTAAATCGCATTACTAATTACTCTCTTCCGTCCAGGGAAACCACAGGCAAAAACCCGCGAGAGGCTGAGGAGGTGCCTATGCAGGTGGACTCACTGCAGAGACGTGAGAATAATGAACGCCGCGAACACCGTCTCCGTGAGCGCTTATGTTTCTATTGTGGTCAATCGGACCATTTCCTCATCAATTGTCCTAAATGTCCTAGGCGACCCAACAAGGTGTTGGCGGTAGTAGGGGATTATGATAACACAGACGCTGAGTCTGAAGTTTCGGAAACCAGTCTACATCTAGATGCGGTTTTTCCCCCAATACTGATGCCGACTTCCCCTAAAGATCAAGGGGAGAAATATTCACATTGTTCTCTTCCTATACAGATTCAGTGGGAGGAACAGTGGATATCAAGTTCTGCCATGATAGACTCTGGAGCAGGTGGGAATTTCATGGATTCTTCTTTTGCAGAGGAACATGGTATAAAGACACAACTAAGAGCTTCACCAATCACTATGGAAACGGTGGATGGTTCCCCATTAGTTTCTGGACCAGTAGATCGGGAGACAGTGCCTCTGGAGTGTAAGATGGAACCAGACCATCAAGAAACACTTTCATTCATGTTAATATCTTCTCCTCATTTTCCTGTAATTTTAGGAATTCCCTGGTTACGGTCACAAAATCCAATCATCAATTGGGAAACCAAGGAGATAACCTTTCTCCCGAAGTGCAGTTCTACCATCAGTCCAACTGTGGCGGCTCCAGTTACCCAGAACTTGGAAGAGGTGATACAGGTACCTACTCTCCCTCTGATTTATCAGGAATTCTCAGACATTTGTGATAAAAGGAAGGCAGATCAACTTCCCCCACATAGACCGTATGACTGCCCCATAGAATTGCTTCCTGGAGCAGCGATTCCTTTCGGCCATGTTTACCCGTTGGCGGCTCCGGAATTAAAATCTTTACGAGAGTATATAGATGAGAATTTAGCCAAGGGGTTTATCCGACCATCTTCTTCACCAGCGGGAGCTCCAATATTCTTTGTAAAGAAGAAGGATGGTACTCTAAGACCCTGCATTGACTACCGGGAGTTAAATAAGGTAACCATTCGTAACAGGTACCCGTTGCCCCTAATTCCAGAATTGTTGGAAAGAGTTCGCCAGGCCAAGGTATTTACCAAATTAGATCTTCGTGGGGCATATAATTTACTCCGTATACGGCCCGGAGACGAATGGAAGACAGCTTTTAGATGCCGGTATGGACATTTTGAATATTTGGTGATGCCATTCGGACTCTGTAACGCTCCTGCTGCTTTTCAACATTTAGCCAACGACATTTTCAGGGATTTATTGGACCAATATGTGGTAATTTACCTTGATGACATCTTAATCTTTTCTGACTCCTTACAGGAACATCAGGAACATGTCAAGACCGTACTTAGACGTTTGAGAGATAATCATTTGTACATCAAACTCGAAAAGTGTGAGTTCCATTGTTCTGAAATTCAATTTTTAGGCTATGTTATCTCGCCTCAGGGATTGAATATGGAGTCCAGCAAGATCCAGGCAATCTTGGACTGGCCGGTACCAGGAAACATTAAGGAGGTACAACGATTCATTGGCTTTGCTAACTTTTATAGACGGTTTATCCGAAATTTTTCAGAAATTGTCCGTCCCATCACTCTCCTCACCAAGAAGGGGAAGAAGTTTGAATGGTCTTCGCAAGCTCAGGAAGCCTTTGATCGCCTGAAGGGTTGTTTTACCACGGCTCCAATATTGATGCATCCGGATCCTGCACAGCCTTTTATCGTGGAGGTGGACGCGTCTGACTGTGCATTGGGAGCTATCCTCTCACAACGTACCGGAGACAAAGGTTTGCTGCACCCGTGTGCCTTCTTCTCTCGTAGGTTATCTTCTGCAGAACTAAACTATGATGTGGCAGATAAGGAACTTTTGGCAATTATTTCTGCCTTTAAGGAATGGAGACACCATTTGCAGGGGGCAACTCAGCAGGTAGTAGTACTCACGGATCATCGCAATTTGGAATTCCTTAAGTCTGCCAGGTGTCTTTCTCCTCGACAAGCTAGGTGGAGTTTGTTCTTGAACCAGTTTAATTTTATTATTTCGTACCGCCCAGGTTCACGTAATGGGAAAGCTGACGCATTATCCCGAATCCATACCGTGGATTCCGTGCCTGGGACCCCGTCGAAGACCATCTTGTCGGAGGCCAATTTCGTTGGAGTGCTCCGGAACCGGGACTTGTGGCAGGAGATCAAGCTGGCCTATGACGGTGACGTATTTCTTGCAGCTCCACCTGACAATGTGAATCTTGTCCTTCGGAATGGTGTGTGGCTTAGAGATCGATGTATTTATGTCCCAGAGGCTGTAAGACTTCGAGTTCTCAAATTGGTCCACGACTCTAAATTGGCTGGTCATAGGGGGGTACAGAAGACGCAGGAATTGTTAACTCGTTTTTTTTGGTGGCCTACCTGCTTGAAGGATGTGAATGACTATGTCCGCTCTTGTGAAGTTTGTGCCCGGTACAAGGTTCCTCGCGTTTCACCTACTGGTCTTCTTAAACCGCTACCTGTACCGTCTCGCCCTTGGGGGTCTATTTCGATGGACTTTATTGTGGAGTTACCCACCTCTGGTGGTAAAAATACTATTTTGGTGGTAGTAGATCGTTTAACGAAAGCTGCTCATTTCATTCCGTGTGCTGGTCTTCCCTCAGCTACAGAGACAGTAGATCTAGTTATCCAGAACATTTTCCGGCTGCATGGGGTACCAGATGACATCATTTCTGACCGGGGAATACAATTTACCTCTAGATTTTGGAAAGGATTTTGTTCTGCGCTCCACATTAATGTTTGCTTGTCTTCTGCATACCATCCTCAGACCAACGGGCAGACCGAACGGACAAATCAAACCTTGGAGCAATATCTACGCTGTTACGTCAGTCATTTGCAGGACGATTGGCTGAAGCTACTTCCTCTAGCGGAATTTTCGTACAACAACTCCCAAAGCAGTTCCACAAAGGTAACGCCTTTTTTTGCCAACCTGGGTTATCATCCAAGTATTTTGCCTAGGTCTCCGGTTACGATTTCGGTACCAGCGGTTGAAGACAGAGTGACGGCGTTGCAACGTAATCTTGAAGTTTTGAAGGACTCCCTGACCACAGCACAGGAGCGTTACAAGAAGTCGGCCGATAGATTCCGGAAACCAGCACCTATGTATAAGGTAGGAGACTCAGTTTGGTTGTCCACCAAGAATCTAAAATTGGGTGTTCCTTCGCAGAAACTGGGACAGAAATTCATCGGTCCATTCAAGATCACTGGGATTGTGAGCTCTGTTGCCTGTCGGTTGAAGCTACCACGGACTTTAAAGGTACACCCAGTATTTCATGTTTCCTTATTAAAACCAGTCTCTCCTAACACGTTTCAGGGACGTATCGTACCTCCCCCTCCACCAGTGTTGGTTGATGGCGAAGAACAATTCGTGGTACAGGATATTGTTAATTCGAGACTTCATAGAAACCGGCTTCAGTATCTAGTTAGATGGCAAGGTTACTCTCCTGAAAATGATTCTTGGGAACCAGTAAGTAACATCAATGCGCCTCTGAAGATTGCTCAATTTCATCGGAGATACCCGGACAGGCCTGGTCCAGGACCGTCCGGAGGCCGTCTTTAGGGGGGGAGTAATGTCAGTATTCCGGGTTTTCTAGGTAACTTTGTCAATGATTTTGCCCTTTGTTAAGATGGAGTTTGCTGTTTTGTGTGCCCTACTTCCTGTTCGTTTGTTTAAAGCCTGGCTCAGGTGCTGGCTTCACTGCTGGAATATTCTGCTTCCGTTTCCCTGCAACCCAGCTGCTTTGTTCCTCACAGATCTTTTGTGTGTTTACCAGGAAAGTGCATAGCCTTATCTTCAGGTGTTTCTCAGCCACAGCAGCTTCTACCCATGGCTCTGGACATTCTCTGCATATGTAAGTTGCACAAAGTACTGTGTTATCACTAAACTGTTGACTTGGGAATTTAACCCTTGGTTCACTCCATCTGATAAGAACTGTGTTTCTGAACTGTTGCTGTTTAACCCTTTGTGCATTACCTCTGGTGAGAGCTGTTGGAACTGTTACTGGAACCTTACTGACATATGAACTTGTTGTTGGACTTCACTGAATTAAGCCACAACTGAGATTAACTTGTTCCTGGACCTCCCTGTGTTTTCTGCATACCTGGATCTGACTCTTCACACACCAGCAGTGTGTAAATCCAGCCACGTTATCTGTGCATCAGACTTACCTTGTGGTCACATTTGTGTGAGGACTCCGTCGTAAGAACTTTACCACCCTCGCTATAGAGGTTCAAAGACTTATATATCCGGATTCATATAACTGGACTTGTGTATATATATATATGGACTCATTGCATGTCACTACGGGTTGTTTGAATATTGTTTTTGGGTGTTTTGCTGTTTCACAAATACATTATTTGCATTCAAAGAAACCCGTCTCTGATTGTTCATTGCCCCACGCTATCAGAATCCTCGAGTTCCTACAATAGTATTACACTAGCTGAACACTGGGCAGTCGTTGGTGTTACCTCAGGGAGAGCAGACATGAGATCTCTGTACGGAGTTACCTCAGGAGAAGCGACATCTACTGCTGCCTGTGCTCATATTAAGGTGTGTGTAGGACGACAGGCGAGTGGACAAAGGGATAGAGTGACCGAGGTGATATAGCAACCATAGCTGCCTCCACTCTATACAACCAGACCCCGGGTCCGAAGTTTGCTAGAACCTTCACGGCTAGTGGGAGAAAACTGGAATCCCTGCTGGACTTCAGGTCGCAGAGGGGCCCTTCAGTGCTGATACGTAACCGGGGTTAGGAAGACGGGAGTCTGGCAGGTTCCGCCATAAAGACACTGTTCTGTCCACAAAAAGACCTCATCACAAGATCAGCCAGGCGTAGAGAGGAGAAGGAGTTAAACTTAGCTTCATGCAGGTTGGAAACTCACACATTAAGAAGTAAGGAGGCCTTAAACCTACACAGTGATTACCTGGATGTGCATCCTCCACCCTGAGCAGCTTCCCGGGACATACCTGCAACCATCACCAGTAAAGGTATGGAAAGAGACTGATTTGTGTGTAACTGAATTATTGCCTGCACCCTGCACCGCCATATACTTAGAGGGACTAGTCTTACCTGTGGAAGACTTAACATCTTGCTGCCCAATAACAACCCCTCTGAGGATTCACCCTGCAGCGCTGGTCACCTTGATCAGAAACCACAGGTGGCGTCACAAACTATTACTACAATCCCCTGTAAATATCCCCCTTTGAATGAGCGCCCAGGGCAACGGACCGAGCTGAGCTACTTGTGACATTCCCCATAGACTTCAACGGGCTCAGTGCCGAGTACCCCATAACCCTGGTGTTGTGCGACTCACATGTGAGACGATGGGCTGTTGGGGTGTGGGTGACAAGGGAGGTAGGGGGCTTTTTTTTACTTGTGAGCTCCTTAATACTTTAATAATAGATTAATATTTCAGTATTATTATAACAAGGGCATAGACAGACGGCCGTATAACTCATGCGAGGATCGCACTGCAATCCTCAGACTTGCTGGTACCGCTCCTGACATGAGCGCGACTGCCATGTATAATATATGGTATATACAGCGTAGTGTCGCATACACTGCTGTATTATACAATATACAACAGTGCTAATGCTCCATACCCAATATGCAGGATAATGTACAGTGTATATGATGTAACCTGTATAAGATGTGACATTGGCTTGCCCCCCTAGTTTTGATCCTGGGTACGACCATGTCCGGTACTATTTTGCAGCCAGCTTGCAGCGCCGCAACACACCGCCAGCCCCGGCCCCCGCGGACTGATCTCTGCAGTGCGGCGATTGGGTAGCGCGCGGCCATCTTCTTTAGTCACGAGGCGGAGCCGGAGAGGAGAGAGGTACTGTGTGAGCTGAGCTGCGGCGCTGCCTGGGCCCTGCAGTGGAGCTGGAGGAGTGTGTCTGTGTGGACTGATCTCTGCAGTGCGGCGATTGGGTAGCGGCGCGGCCGTGGCCATCTTCTTTAGTCACGAGGCTGAGCCGGAGAGGAGAGAGGTACTGTGTGAGCTGAGCTGTGGCGCTGCCTGGGCCCTGGAGTGGAGCTGGAGGAGTGTGTCTGTGTGGAACTGAGGTGGTCTTACCGGCGGCCATCTTCTTTAGTCACGAGGCGGAGCCGGAGAGGAGAGAGGTACTGTGTGAGCTGAGCTGCGGCGCTGCCTGGGCCCTGGAGTGGAGCTGGAGGAGTGTGTCTGTGTGGACAGAGGTGGTCTGAATGGCGTCTATCTTTAGTCACGAGGCGGAGCTGGAGAGGAGAGAGGTACTGTGTGAGCTGAGCTGTGGCGCTGCCTGGGCCCTGGAGTGGAGCTGGAGGAGTGTGTCTGTGTGGACTGAGGTGGTCTGACCGGCGGCCATCTTCTTTAGTCACGAGGCGGAGCCGGAGAGGAGAGAGGTACTGTGTGAGCTGAGCTGTGGCGCTGCCTGGGTCCTGGAGTGGAACTGGAGGAGTGTGTCTGTGTGGTATTAGGTGGTCTGACCGGCGGCCATCTTCTTTAGTCACGAAGCGGAGCCGGAGAGGAGAGAGGTACTGTGTGAGCTGAGCTGCGGCGCTGCCTGGGCCCTGGAGTGGAGCTGGAGGAGTGTGTCTGTGTGGTATTAGGTGGTCTGACCGGCGGCCATCTTCTTTAGTCACGAGGCGGAGCCGGAGAGGAGTGAGGTACTGTGAGCTGAGCTGCGGCGCTGCCTGGGCCCTGGAGTGGAGCTGGAGGAGTGTGTCTGTGTGGACTGAGGTGGTCTGACCGGCGTCTACAGTATCTATGATAGATAGACGCCGGTCAGAGTAGTAAGGCCTTCATGGAAGAGCAGTTCTTCTAACCCCCTGCGTTGTCTTCTCTGGAGAGCTTAAGGTCTATGCTCAGAGCTGTCTGTAGGGCACAGCTGTAGAAAGCCACCCAGCTGGAGACAGACCACCAGCTCCCAGATCCTGGTGCCTTCTTAGACATTATTACCGAGAAGCTTGCAATCCACTTGTATGTACCCAGGTGTACAGAGTCACATTTACATCCTGCGGCTTTTTATACGGTCTACTTTATAAAGATGACAGTAATACCTATATCGTACCTTAGTTACTGTACATGCAGTGGTGGTGGGGGAACTGTAAGTCCCAGCATTGCATATTGGCATCTGATCTATAGCGATTACTGCAGGTAATATAATAAATATGTTCTATTATTACAATCACTAGTATAAGTCCCAGCATCTCCCCATTTGTCTAGATATTAGACACACGTTTATTATTCAGATATTATGTAGTATCGACTTTAGGCTGATCCAAACAATCGTATTTTTGGTCAGAAGAAAAAATGGCAGCACGCACGAGTTGCATCCGATTATGGGATCGCACTCAGCCAGGCAAATCAGTGAGTCTGTGAAAAAAAAATCAGACTGCACTCGGATGACATCTGAGTGCAGTCTGATTTTCACAGCTTTACAGAATGAAGATGGGGAACTTTTTATTTCCACCTTCTCCACATCCGCGAAAATCGGAGCACGCTGTGAGCACACTCTGATCAAACTCTGATCAGAGTGTGATTAGCTTAATCGGAAAGATTTTCTCGGATGAGACAAAATACGGTCGTGTGACCCTATCCTTAGAGAAATAAATACATTATTATTATTATTGATGAGCAAATGTGCTTGTTTGTTAGGCAATCCCTGCATGTGTTGCGGGTGTCGAACAGCCATGAGACATGCAACCGTGGGGACTGGAACATACTTTTCGAGCATGCAGAAGACATTCGGTTAGAACCCGAGCATGCTCAGATAACACCTTATCCGAGTACGTTCACTCATCACTAATTATTGTATATTGTATTTCTGGATAGAAGGTAGAACTGTAAGTCCCAGCTACATAATACTATAGTTTAATCTTCAGTTCAGTATGAGACTAGAAAGAGACTTCTTAATCAGAATGTAGTGCACAGCCTGGCCAGCCGGTCAGTCAAGTGAGACAGCTGCATAGAAATATATATATAGAAATATCTGCAGCTGTCACACTCGGGTGAGGAGAGCCGCTGACCAGAATGTGCACTGTTCTGATCTCATTCCAATTTATTGTTTTTCAAATGTTTGACTGCGCCCCTACTCGTATACGTTTGACGAAAAGTTGTGTGTGTGAATGGGTGTGGCTTTAAAAATGGGCGTGGCTTAAAATGGGTGTGACTTAAAATGGGTGTTGTTAAAAATTTGAATCCCACCCCTGTGCGTGAGATGGTGTTGCCTTGTGAGCCAGCTCCTGGGCCCATGCAGTGTGATGGAGTGACTTCTGGGGCACAGCGTCATGAGTTTCGAAAGCGCAATGGGTTATGTTTCTACTGTGGTGACGCCTCTCATGCTATTTCCGTCTGTCCTAAGCGGGGAAGACGTTTTGCTCGCTCAGTTGTCTTGGGTAGTGTTCAGACTAAATTTCTGTTGACTGTTACCCTGATTTGCTCCCTGTCCACATTTTCGGCTCAGGCTTTTGTTGATTCGGGAGCAGCTATTAACCTGATGGATTTTGACTTTGCCAAACGTTGTGGGTTTCCCATGATACCCTGCGGAAGTCTATTCCTTTGCTGGGCATTGATTCTACCCCTTTGGCAGAGAATAAACCCCAGTTTTCTACTCAGGTGATAATGAGGGTTGAACCAGATCATCAGGAGAGTTGCAAATTTCTGGTGTTGCATAATCTGCATGACATTATTGTTCTGGGTTTCCCTTGGTTGCTGACTCATAATCCTGTTTTGGATTGGAAATCTGTGTCTGTGACCAGTTGGGGTTGCCAATGTGTTAATACTGACACTCCTGTTTTTTCTGCCTCCCCCCAGGCTCAGGATGTTCCTGACTTTTTGAATGATTTTTCTGATGTGTTTAGTGAAAGTAAGTCTGTGTCCTTACCTCCTCACAGAAGCTACGATTGCGCTATTGAGTTAGTGCCTGGTGGTAAATTTCCTAAGGGTCGCCTTTTAACTTATCTGTACCTGAACACAATGCTATGCGATCTTATATCAAGGAGTCATTGGAGAAGGGTCATATCAGACCATCCTCTTCACCCTTGGGCGCCGTTTTTTTCTGTGGCCAAAAAGGATGGTTCATTGAGGCCGTGTATTGATTATCGCCTCCTGAATAAGATCACTGTGAAATATCAATATCCGTTACCCTTGTTTTCTGACCTGTTTTCCAGAGTGAAAAGTGCTAGTTGGTTTACCAAGCTTGACCTCAGGGGGCATATAACCTTATTCGCATTAAGCACGGGGATGAATGGAAGACGGCGTTTAATACCCCAGAGGGGCATTTTGAGTACCTAGTGATGCCTTTTGGGCTCACTAATGCTCCTTCCATCTTCCAATCCTTCATGAATGATATTTTCAGGGATTGTGTGGATAAATTTCTGATTGTTTATTTGGATGATATCTTGATTTTTTCCAACGACTGGGACTCTCATGTGAAACATGTTCGGACTGTGTTCCAGATTTTGAGAGAGAATGCACTGTATGTGAAGGGATCAAAGTGTCTTTTTGGCGTTGTTAAAGAAATGATTAATTTCTATTCTCTAAAATAAAATAATTACCAGTAAATAGTTCTATCATGAAGTATGGTTTATCATCTTTCTACAGCCCCATCTGTTTTACATTTATAATTGTGGTCAAGTTGACATTTATAATTGTGGTCAAGTTCCTGTTTTTGGAGAATGTGAAGGACAAATTCCCAGAAAAACAAGATAAGATGGATTTGGGTCCAAAATTGTGCAATAAGACATAAACCATCTATGGACATGACGCCAGTACTATTCACTGGCCAAGGACAAACGATGAGAATGTGAACTTTTAGCACTGAAGAATATTTTTGAATATCCTAGAAGAGGAAGTTTCCAAATTTGGTCAAGAAATTAATCTTATGATTGAATAGATAACATGACAACCTATTGTATAACACTTCATGTTTGTGCCAATTCTTATGCAACCTTGTGGTTTTTGGGCTATAAAAGGTCCCCCATCCAACCATTAAAGGAGGAGATCTACTTGACACGAACTGTGTGTGTGTCTCTTTATTTCTCCCATAGATAGGTTCCTATCTAAATTAGAATGCCTGAGGTTGGACTAAAAGGGAACAATCCCTCTTCTCTATCAATTGAAGGCCCAGCGAATGGGGAAAATCAGATTATATTCCCCTTTGACTCTCGTTCCAGACTGAACAAGGAATCTTACCTCCTGTCCGAGAGAGAGAAAATTGCCCGGGTAAGTGAGCAATTGCTTGCATCTTTTTTCTATCTCTCTTGACGAGGTGGTGGATAAATCAGTCTGCAGGGATTTTCCAACGGGAATCCCTCAGGTAAATAGTTGTGCACACTTGTTTTGTTTTTGTCTTATTTATTTGTTTGTTTATGTGGTTATTTGTTTATATGTTTATGTATTAACCAATACTAACCAACTGACTAATCAATTGACTTTTTTATCCATTTATTATCTATTTCTTGACCAATTGTTTATTCATGGTTTAAGGCAAATCTGTGTAAGTGCTGTTAACAATTGTTTTGTTTCATTATGAATTTCCATTTGTTTTGTCTGTATCTATATCAAGTGTTCCTGTCTGTTTGTAAGGATGTCAGAGTTTGTTTTACTGTAAATACTGCTGTTAAGTTGTTATGATCCTACTCTGCTTTGCTCTTCTATATTTGTGCTATGTTTGTTCTGTGTTTCTTTCCTTCCTTATTACCGTATTTTTCGGACTATAAGACGCACCGGACCATAAGACGCACCCCAAATTTTGGGGTGAAAATAGCAGATAAAAAGATTTTCACAATATGGGGGTCCGTCTTATTGTCCGAATTTTAAGGTATCTGTGGGCCGGCGGTGGTACAGCAGGGGTTGCGGCAGTGGTGTGGCAGAGGTGCGGTGATGCTGATACTGTACTCACCTTCCTCAAGTGAGGTGACGCTGCGGCACGGAGAGCAGAGCCGGGTTTGTGGCTGTGGTGTGGCGGTGGCAGAGGTGCGGCGGTGGCAGAGATGCGGCGGTGGCAGAGGCGCGATGGGCGGCGTGCACCTGAGCAGGGTCCCTTCATCAGGTAGTGAGGCGACGCCGCGGCACGGAGAGCAGACAGGACAGCAGAGCCGGGTTTATCGGTGGTGGCGGCCATCTTCCTGAGGCGGCGCGTGCGCAGAGTACTCTGCTTCCTGGGGCTTCAGAAAAATGGCCGCCGCGATCGCTATCTGCGCATGCGCGGCCTACCGCGGCCATTTTCCTGAAGCCATAGGAAGAAGAGTACTGTATCTGCGCACGCGCCGCCTCAGGAAGATGGCCGCCACCACCGGCAATCCCGGCTCTGCTGTCCTGTCTGCTCTCGGTGTCACTGTCACGGGTGTGTCGCTGCGAAGATCGTCGCGATTGCACACCCTGACTTCTCACAGCTGAGTTTCTGGTGCTGGGTGTTTTTCGGCAGAGAGGGAGTTAATTCTTCCTCTCTCTGTGCTGGACTAGACCAGCCTCGCTCAGCTGCAATTAATGTTGTGGTAATTGGTTTCCTTCAAATACCTGCCTGTCTGCTGGGGAAGTGTCGGTGAAAGCATTCATGCAGACCAGCAGAGCGGATCGTTGTATGGTGAAGGCTGAAGTTAAGAGTACCTGTGTGGTCTTTTTCCCCTCCTCGCTTTATCATTTATCTTCGTACCCGTTGGTGTCCCCTTGTTTCCTGTGGTGTGATTTTTGTATGCAAGGTGACGCTGCGGCACGGAGAGCAGAGCCGGGTTTGTGGCTGTGGTGTGGCGGTGGCAGAGGTGCGGCGGTGGCAGAGATGCGGCGGTGGCAGAGGCGAGATGGGCAGCGTGCACCTGAGCAGGGTCCCTTCCTCAGGTAGTGAGGCGACGCCGCGGCACGGAGAGCAGACAGGACAGCAGAGCCGGGTTTATCGGTGGTGGCGGCCATCTTCCTGAGGCGGCGCGTGCGCAGAGTACTCTGCTTCCTGGGGCTTCAGAAAAATGGCCACCGCGATCGCTATCTGCGCATGCGCGGCCTACCGCGGCCATTTTCCTGAAGCCATAGGAAGAAGAGTACTGTATCTGCGCACGCGCCGCCTCAGGAAGATGGCCGCCACCACCGGCAATCCCGGCTCTGCTGTCCTGTCTGCTCTCGGTGCCGCGGCGTCACTGTCACGGGTGTGTCGCTGCGAAGATCGTCGCGATTGCACACCCTGACTTCTCACAGCTGAGTTTCTGGTGCTGGGTGTTTTTCGGCAGAGAGGGAGTTAATTCTTCCTCTCTCTGTGCTGGACTAGACCAGCCTCGCTCAGCTGCAATTAATGTTGTGGTAATTGGTTTCCTTCAAATACCTGCCTGTCTGCTGGGGAAGTGTCGGTGAAAGCATTCATGCAGACCAGCAGAGCGGATCGTTGTATGGTGAAGGCTGAAGTTAAGAGTACCTGTGTGGTCTTTTTTCCCCTCCTCGCTTTATCATTTATCTCTGTACCCGTTGGTGTCCCCTCTGTTTCCTGTGGTATGACTTTTGTATGCAAGGTGGATTTTAGTTTACCCCTTGTACTGTCTCGTTCGTTTATTAATGTGTTTAGGCATATACCTACCAGTCCCCGGTGTGTGATCAGGGTCCTTCTCAGGACTGGATCACTGAGGTTCAGGGATCCTCAGGAGGTAGGGATTACGCTGGCGGCCTGGACCTCTGTACCATCAACAGTACCTCCAGGTAGAGGGATTAGTCAGGACCCCAGCTTAGGGTCAGCATAGACCCCAGACCTCCTGTATGCAGTACAGCGTGACAGTCACCTCACCACCTGAGGAACGGAACCTGCTCAGCTGCACGCCGCCCACCGCGCCTCTGCAACGCTGCATCTCTGCCACCGCCACACCGCTGCCGCAACCCCCCGGTAAGCTGCGGTCGGGCTATAAGACGCACCCCCCATTTTCCTCACAATTTTTTTGGGGAAAAAGTGCGTCTTATAGCCCGAAAAATACGGTACTTTTATTCTGCTTTTGTTAGCTGATTATATTAGTTCAGTTTATTGGCGCCTTGTCATTTGGTAATTGATAAGTAGTACTGATGATGCTGTGCTGAACTGTTCTGATTATACTGCAGTCCTGAAATATTGCTACAAAATCTGTGTTGTGGGGTATTAAGCAGCGCTGGTGATGTATGGAGACTAAATGATGTGTGCTCAGTGTATAAATAGCCTTTTCATTGAAAGCATTAAGAGGAGGTTGGCAAAAAAAGAATGCCAGTGGATCTACCGTCTAGGAACATTGGTTCCACAAGGGTTGAATGAAAATTTTGGCTTTGGAGCGTTTCTATAAAATTAAAAATGATAACTTTAAAAATTATAACTTTAATAGTTTGCATCTATTATTAATACCTCAATTGATATAGACATTAGTGGTGGTAGGGGATTCTTTTATATTTCTTTTAATATTTTAATTGTCTTGTGCATAGAGATGTTTACTCATTTTCTTATATCTTTTCAGTCCTTTTGTTTGGTGTTTTTCTGATTATGTGCGGATTTTGGGAAAGTCAATATATAAGAGGATTCATATGGCCCTAATCTATAAAATTGAAGTACCATCATTATATGGATTATCATTTTGATATGAATTGAAAAATACCTTCATACACTGAGGAAGCTGCAAGAAATCATGTTTTTTGAAGAATGAAGAATCGCTTCTGTGATTGAATATTGAGTGACTAATTATGATGCCTTGTTAAATAATATGTTTGTATTCCTTACATGTGTGATAATAGATTCTATATTTGTTATAATGATACTAAAATATTGTGGCTTTTCAAAAAATGCACAAGACTTTTGCCAGGTATTTGAACTTGTGACGATTGGATACACCTACCTTATGTTTTTCATGTCACATGGAGCGGTGTGCATCTTCGGGTTGCTAGCATGTCTGAAGTCTGATTTGCGGTCTCTTGGTAGAGGGTGTGTGCGTCCTTAGTGACGTTTACACCACTCCTTCCATGACCGCGCCTCTTATCTCCCCATTGGCTGAACATGCTGAGACACCTGCGCATGCGCCGATAAACTCCGTGACGTAGTGCTTGTCTCCCCTTCTCCATAGGCGGTTCGGTCTTTGTATGAGGTTTATGTTTGCCGCCGCAGCACAGGTGGTGGATTAGCGGTGTGACGCCCTCTTACTATTCTATTGGAGACCGCAGCGACGGGGAATGTGGGACCAATCACTTATGGGCATGATAAACACGTATCCAATCAAATCACTGGTAGTGGGTATTTAATCCTGGTTTTTCCCCTACCCTGACACGCCTCCCGAAGAAGGATTGCGAAACGCGCGTCGGGGTAGCGGGGACGCCAGGACATCCACGTGTCATTTGCAGGTAGCTATGTCGTTTCTCCCATTTGGAGTTTTTTCTATATATGTTTGTGTCATTGGTGAGGTTTAGTGGCTTTTTGGGCATTGTGCAATCGTAGTGGGTAATCCACAGGCTGCACTTATTGCTTTCATATAGACCCTATCTGTGCAATTTTGATCATTGTTATATACATGTCTCTGACTGGCTATTAACATTACTGCATTGCTTATCGGTGGATGTCTATGACATTTGTCCCTGGTTTTTTGTGGTTCTGACTTGCTTCTTTATGAGATTTTTTATCTTTTTTGTGTCAATAAAATTTATATTTTTATAGCATTCCTGCTTATTTACCATTATTTAGGTAAAGTTTCCATGTGATTCTGTTTGTAAGGATGTCAGAGTTTGTTTTACTGTAAATATTGCTGTTAAGTTGTCTTGATCCTGCTCTGCTTTGCTCTTCTATATTTGTTCTATGTTTGTTCTGTGTTTCTTTCCTTCCTTATTACTTTTATTCTGCTTTTGTTAGCTGATTATATTAGTTCAGTTTATTGGCGTGAAGATAATCTATGTGAACATAAATGCTCAATTTTTTGTATGCAGCCCAGTACTCAGATAGGACATGAATTAGAGGATATATAGTGAACCAAGTAAGAGTTTCCACAAATAGATGTGATTTATGTTTTTGTCCATTGGCACTAGAGCATTTTTTATAAGATGTAGAAAGAGTACAGAAGTCCTGCATGTATGGATGTGATTAAAATGTCAGACAAATGCTTACCATGTGTGTACCACGTGCTGTGTGAGAAGTGTCTGTGTTCAGTTCACCAGTATAGGCGCAGAGCATATTCTTGTCATATGGATTGTTTAAAAGCTGGGTAGATACATTAGACTCTAGGTGGTATATGCCAAGGTGGCAGGATAATATAATGTACGAATATTGTCTTACTGAGCCCGGAGTGGATTCAGGAATAGACCTTGTATATTCAGAGTCTAGTGAGGACTCAGATCCGGCAGTATGAGGAGTATACAGAGCTTTGGAACTGCGTTGTTTATAGTGACATATATCTAATTGTTCAGGAGACTGTGTATCAGTATCGGGACAGATTAGAGAGGTGCGGTTCAGGTTATTGCTTTCTTAGCAGGATTGCTGGCTATCATAGTAGACCAGTGGGATCCCGCTAATACATAACAGGGCTGAAGATAGGGGTCGCTACCTTTGACAGCTGTTATGGGTGCTAGGCACACCAGGTCAGGACAGAGTACGGATCCGAGATATGAGATAAAGGACCTGGTGCGTCTTGGGCAGGGTTAAAAGCAGTTAACAATACCGCTGACAATTCTTGAAAAGTCAAGAATGCCAAGGTTTAGATGGTGAGAGACAAGAGAGGTGTTTCAGTATGGAGTATGCTGTATGAATTGTATGAATTGAAAAATATGAAATGGTGTGCAAGTTGCAGTGTGAATCAGAATCTCTGAATGACATGGTCTGATTGAATGAAATGAAGTTAGAATGAGAGAACGTATGTGAAGCAATGTGCAGCGTCTCCACACACAGGCTGTTCCCCCTTCACAAAGTCAGTCTGCATTTCCACAGCTCTCTCTGCCCCTGTAAGAGCAGGGGATGAGAACAGCCCCCTTCTGTAGGAGAAAAAAAAAAAAAACTGGGCAGACAGGAGATTTCTTGTGTGTCTGCAGCCTCGGTATCTGTACAATACTTTACTTGCCTGGCTCGTATAGCCTCATCTTCACCCCATCTCTGGTAGCCCCCGGTGATATACCAGCAGCCAGGGTCCCCATAAGTGCCAGTCACGGGAGCAGATCTGATCCTCATGTCTCTGCAGATGCAAACTAGCTGATTTGTATATGATGTTTCTCTTCTATACTCTAATTAACCCTGGATTGCCACAGGGGTCCCCAGGCAGTTTCTCCACTCCGGTCAGGAACAGCACCAAATTTAATTCCTACGGAGGGGAGAAATGAGGAAATATTTCACTTGCAAACAACCCTTACTCCTCCTAACTATGACTTGGAAAAAAAATAAAAAACCAGAGAAGTCAGATTTCTACAAATATGTTTCTGACAGGATTGAAAGAAGATCTTAAACAAAAATGGTGAGGGTACCACCAGAATACATCATAGGGGAACAGAGGGAGAGAAGTGTAAACAAAAGAAAGATGGAAGAGATTTACTAGAGAGCATGAGGCATGGATTGAAAAACATGGGTATGAGGGACAGGTAGCTGCATGGATTCGGACTTCCGAGAACCATGATCCATATTTTAATTCTGATAATGATGAGGATGAAAGAGATGAAGCGCGATTGAGAGGGAGAATGTATTCTGCAGAAGCGCAGGCACAGGCAGCCCCTCCTGCACAGCGACGCTCTGTAGTAGCTTCAACATTCGCCCCTGCAAGTGGAAGGAGGGAGATTTCAGAGAACAGTGTTACGGCCAAGGCAGAAAATGAAAAAGCAATGGAGTTAATGTCCCCAATGTCCCCTGTAATGGAAGCATCAGCTTCAACTGCTAGTACAATACCATACCCTTCCTCCCCCTCATTTTTGGCTCCACCAGATTTGTAAGTGTCTGGATTTCGTGTGATTCAGACACTCATAATTTGTCAGTCACCAGGAGCAATATGGCAGCAAGGGGGGACTGAGTCCTATGATACAGATGCAACCAAATTCTTCAGTCTGTGGTTCTACTTCACCTCCTACATATACACATGGGCGTACCCACCGTGGGGCATGGGGGGGCCGTTGCCCCCCCCTAGGAGCAGGGGCGCGCCGTGCCAAGATGAGGCCTGTAGCTGCATTCTGCCGCCCCCTCTCCCGTTCTCTGAGCGCCGGCTGTCAAACTGACAGCCGGCTCAGAGAAAGTGCTGCTGCTGCGCATCGCTGTGCAGTCACAGTGTGCTAGCATCTGACTCACTCCAGGCTCCAGCCAGGTGTCAGAGTCAGAGACGCTAGCATACAGCTACACACACTCACTCACATCTTGCTCCTCTGCAGTGCTCTGTGCCCTGACCGCCGCCGCAGGCACTTCCGCATCCATGAAGCGCCAGCAGCGTGATCAGGTCACATGATCACGCTGCTGAAAAAGTAAAACAAGGCACTCAACTAAATGTGTTCAAACCAAGGAAATTTTAATGATGGTCCAGGCAAAACGTTTCGGCTGTAATATAGCCTTCATCAGTTGCCGTATAGATGTATTTAGGTAAAGGACCTAAACAAATATGTACAAATATATTGACAAGTTCAAAGCAGGTAAATGCTCGAAAACAAAAGAAAGTATATACAGGTATAATGGTCAAAAGATTTGGTATAGGTTTACATAGCTTAAGGGGGCATGGAATACATTATATGGCACAATCCAATAGACTCATATGTTTAGAAAGAGAAACATACCCTTATAGTAGATGGTCACAGAAATCAAAATCCCAGTAGAACTAGTGTATATAGACAATACGCCTGAGAAGTATGAACATTGATAAGTGTCAGGTAAGTATAATATATCACAATACAGAGAGCTAAAGTGAAACGCATACCCCAATGTAGAATTCAGTCCGTGATAGATGACCTATGGGGGTTAATATACGTTGAGGCTCAGTGTGGCACGCTTGTGCGCTGATTCATATGAACAAAAGGATGTGCTTACCAGTTGCTATGGGGAGATAGCGTGTCTGGTGCTAGATATATTGAAGTGTGCTGCCTATAAGAAAATGGTTAAGGCAGAGTGACTCCGGTTATGAATATACCATCTCTGTGAGCTGTGGCAGTAGAGGTGCTTACCGTCTATGGTTGCAGACGCGGTATCCACCGCTTGTCTGTGGGTCTGTGATAGTGCCCAGTAGATGAGGCGGCGCCGTGTGACTATGCTTCTAGTGGTATATATGCCTTGTGCCCGGACGTAAGGGGCACGCTGAATCAGCGTGCGTGTCACCTGGGGACTTCCGGTGTTGTGCATGCTGGGACCGGAAGTACCGAGCGTTCCAACTTTGCGTTCCAAGGACTGATTCGTGGAGGATAGAGCTCCGCCCTAGGGGCGTGACAAAATTGATCACGTGATCGGTGCTCGTAATTCAAAGCGCAGATGGTGATATATGATTAATAGTGGCTAAACTGTGGAGGTGATACCGAGGTGATTAGTGCCAGTGACATCGATGGTTATCAATAAAGACGGCTCTGAAAGAGAGTACAGATAGCACAAATTAGCCACATATTAAAGCAAGAATGTAAACATTTATAGAAAGGACAATAAATCAAACTCCCTGTTCAAACCCCTGGGTGATAAGGTCTCCAATGTATGTATCCAGAAGGACTCTCTTTTCTTGAGTTGCAAGATTCTATTGCCACCCCGTCTGGGTTGGGGGACGGTTTCAATAATTTGAAATTTCAGTTGAGAGATGGTGTGACCCATTGTATGGAAATGGTGGGGAATAGGGAGGAGTAAGTTCTTGCAGCGAATGGTGGATTTATGTTTGGAAATTCGGTCGCGTACTGATTGAGTAGTCTCACCGATGTATAGTAAGCCACAGGGACATTTAATTGAATATATGGCAAATGATGATTCACAAGTGTAGAACCCTTTGATATTGAAGCTTCTGCCTGTATGAGGGTGGTGAATGGTAGGGCCTTTTTGAACGTTGCCACACTGGGCACAATTTAGGCATGGAAATGTGCCATACCGGGGCTGTGATAGGAAAATTTGTTTTTTAGCATGTGAAGAGCCCAAGTCTGCCCGTACGAGGCCATCTCTTAAGTTTGGAGGTCTTTTAAAACATGGCAGGAATGGTTCTGCGAACTCGGGTATCTCTGGGTGTGCTTGGGATAGCAATGGCCAATGGCGTCTTATTGTCCTATGGAGAATGAAGGCGTAAGGGTGAAACGTGTGGACGAATGGTATGCGTTTATTAGTTCTTCTGGGGCGATTTGTCATTTGATGGTTTCTAGCTTTGTGTAGAAGGGAAGAGGGGTAGCCCCTGTTCAAGAATTTGTTAGTCATCTCTGTTTGTCTGAGACCCTGGAGTCGTGTGTCAGTGACTATTTTCGTTATCCGCTGGTACTGTGAAATAGGAATGGCGCGTTTCACAGAAGGTGGATGGAAACTCTGGAAGTGAAGGATACTGTTACGATCTGTAATTTTCCTATAAAGATCTGTGGTGAGACGGCCCTGGTTGTCCTTGAGGACAGTGGTGTCCAAGAAATTGACCTTGGACAAATCGGATGTAATAGTGAATTTGATACCGGGCCATGACGTGTTCAGAAAAGAGAAGAAGTCATTAAGTGACTCCTGAGTGCCAATCCATAGACAAAATACATCATCTATGTACCTTTTCCATAGTAGTACATTCTGAGTAAACAATGGATGTTTATAGATGATGGTGGTTTCGAATTCAGACATGTATGTATTTGCGTACGGGGGCGCCACGTTTGAACCCTATCGATACATAGATTCTGACCCCATTGACTCAAACCTCTCCGTCTTTTCTTTTAGATACTGGTAGTTTTTTAGAAATCATCAGAGAGCTCGACACAGTACCACCAAACACTATCCTAGTTACTCTTGATGTCAGTGATCTATATACATCAATCCCACATATTGAAGGGATTAACGCGGTACACCACCTACTCAGTACCTCAGGAATGGAAACTAACCAAATCAATCTATGTATCGATCTGTTATCCATTATACTTTTCAATAATTACTTTCTCTTCCAGGACACCTACTATTTGCAAGTACGCGGGACAGCCATGGGATCAAACGTGGCGCCCCCGTACGCAAATACATACATGTCTGAATTCGAAACCACCATCATCTATAAACATCCATTGTTTACTCAGAATGTACTACTATGGAAAAGGTACATAGATGATGTATTTTGTCTATGGATTGGCACTCAGGAGTCACTTAATGACTTCTTCTCTTTTCTGAACACGTCATGGCCCGGTATCAAATTCACTATTACATCCGATTTGTCCAAGGTCAATTTCTTGGACACCACTGTCCTCAAGGACAACCAGGGCCGTCTCACCACAGATCTTTATAGGAAAATTACAGATCGTAACAGTATCCTTCACTTCCAGAGTTTCCATCCACCTTCTGTGAAACGCGCCATTCCTATTTCACAGTACCAGCGGATAACGAAAATAGTCACTGACACACGACTCCAGGGTCTCAGACAAACAGAGATGACTAACAAATTCTTGAACAGGGGCTACCCCTCTTCCCTTCTACACAAAGCTAGAAACCATCAAATGACAAATCGCCCCAGAAGAACTAATAAACGCATACCATTCGTCCACACGTTTCACCCTTACGCCTTCATTCTCCATAGGACAATAAGACGCCATTGGCCATTGCTATCCCAAGCACACCCAGAGATACCCGAGTTCGCAGAACCATTCCTGCCATGTTTTAAAAGACCTCCAAACTTAAGAGATGGCCTCGTACGGGCAGACTTGGGCTCTTCACATGCTAAAAAACAAATTTTCCTATCACAGCCCCGGTATGGCACATTTCCATGCCTAAATTGTGCCCAGTGTGGCAACGTTCAAAAAGGCCCTACCATTCACCACCCTCATACAGGCAGAAGCTTCAATATCAAAGGGTTCTACACTTGTGAATCATCATTTGCCGTATATTCAATTAAATGTCCCTGTGGCTTACTATACATCGGTGAGACTACTCAATCAGTACGCGACCGAATTTCCAAACATAAATCCACCATTCGCTGCAAGAACTTACTCCTCCCTATTCCCCACCATTTCCATACAATGGGTCACACCATCTCTCAACTGAAATTTCAAATTATTGAAACCGTCCCCAACCCAGACGGGGTGGCAATAGAATCTTGCAACTCAAGAAAAGAGAGTCCTTCTGGATACATACATTGGAGACCTTATCACCCAGGGGTTTGAACAGGGAGTTTGATTTATTGTCCTTTCTATAAATGTTTACATTCTTGCTTTAATATGTGGCTAATTTGTGCTATCTGTACTCTCTTTCAGAGCCGTCTTTATTGATAACCATCGATGTCACTGGCACTAATCACCTCGGTATCACCTCCACAGTTTAGCCACTATTAATCATATATCACCATCTGCGCTTTGAATTACGAGCACCGATCACGTGATCAATATTCGTCACGCCCCTAGGGCGGAGCTCTGTCCTCCACGAATCAGTCCTTGGAACGCAAAGTTGGAACGCTCGGTACTTCCGGTCCCAGCATGCACAACACCGGAAGTCCCCAGGTGACACGCACGCTGATTCAGCGTGCCCCTTACTTCCGGGCACAAGGCATATATACCACTAGAAGCATAGTCACACGGCGCCGCCTCATCTACTGGGCACTATCACAGACCCACAGACAAGCGGTGGATACCGCGTCTGCAACCATAGACGGTAAGCACCTCTACTGCCACAGCTCACAGAGATGGTATATTCATAACCGGAGTCACTCTGCCTTAACCATTTTCTTATAGGCAGCACACTTCAATATATCTAGCACCAGACACTCTATCTCCCCATAGCAACTGGTAAGCACATCCTTTTGTTCATATGAATCAGCGCACAAGCGTGCCACACTGTGCCTCAATGTATATTAACCCCCATAGGTCATCTATCACGGACTGAATTCTACATTGGGGTATGCGTTTCACTTTAGCTCTCTGTATTGTGATATATTATACTTACCTGACACTTATCAATGTTCATACTTCTCAGGCGTATTGTCTATATACACTAGTTCTACTGGGATTTTGATTTCTGTGACCATCTACTATAAGGGTATGTTTCTCTTTCTAAACATATGAGTCTATTGGATTGTGCCATATAATGTATTCCATGCCCCCTTAAGCTATGTAAACCTATACCAAATCTTTTGACCATTATACCTGTATATACTTTCTTTTGTTTTCGAGCATTTACCTGCTTTGAACTTGTCAATATATTTGTACATATTTGTTTAGGTCCTTTACCTAAATACATCTATACGGCAACTGATGAAGGCTATATTACAGCCGAAACGTTTTGCCTGGACCATCATTAAAATTTCCTTGGTTTGAACACATTTAGTTGAGTGCCTTGTTTTACTTTTTCATTAATCTGGTTTGGGAATCTAACTCGGCACCACTACATCCAGTAGTGCACACGTTCCAATATACTTATGATCACGCTGCTGACGTCACACGCTGGCTCTTCAGAGGCGAAGACACAGGCAGTGAGGCAGCGGTTGGTGGTAAGTGCTCCAGACGTGTAATGGAGCTGAAGAACCACTGAAGATTAACGGGGGACATGTGTGAGTGTGAGTGTATGGGGGGGGATTTTAGAGTGGGGATGGGGGGTTACTTTATGAGTGGGGGGATTTGGAGTGGGGATAGGGGTTATTTTATGTGTGGGGGGGTTTGGAGTGGGGATGGGGGGTTCTTTTATGAGTGGGGGATTGGAGTGGGGATGGGGGGGTTATTTTATGCGTGGGGGGATTTGGAGTGGGATGGGGGGGTTATTTTATGCGTGGGGGGATTTGGAGTGTGGATGGGGGGTACTTAATGTATGTGGGGGGATTTGGAGTGTAGATGGGGGTACTTAATGTGTGTGGGGGATTTGAAGTGGGGATGGGGGATTTAATGTGTGGGGGGATTTGAGGGTACTGAAGAGCATGTATGTATGAGGAAACAGTATGGGGGATGGTTGCAGACAGTATGGGGAGTGAACGGGTGAATGTGTGTGGACACAGTATGGGGAGTGAGGGTGATGGGATGTGTGCAGACACAGTATGGGGAGTCAGGGGTATGTGTGAGCAGGCAGAATAGAGTGAGGGGGTAAATATATGAGGAGACAGCGTGAGGAGGGAGGGGAATAGTGTGAGGCGACAGTATATTGCAGATATTTTTATTCAGGAGCATTATAATGACTCTTCTGTCTTTAAGGGCATCGTGTGGAGAGTTGGTGCAGAAGAGCAGAGAAAATGGAGGTCTGCAGAGACGACTGTGGATGAGAAAACTCATCATAGGGTCTGGACAAGATGAAGAAAAGGAGAATGACTCCAGAGACGACGTCATCTATAAGGTACATTTTTTGTTCTTATATTTTACAACCTGAACGACCATGGCTTGCCCCCCTAATTTTGATCCTGGGTACGCCCATGCATATACAACCACAGATTTGTATCCTGGGCTGCCGAGGGGGTCACCAGATAGTTTTTCCACCCCAGTTACCAGTCCTGAGAGATCAGTGGAAAGAAAGGAAGGAAGGGACTCATTTCATTTACAAATGTCTCCGAGCCCTCCTCAGAATGAGGGAAAAGTGGCAAAATTAACATTGAAAAAAATAAACAATGAGTGGGTGTGTGAAAATGGTGAAGAAATATTGGGAGCCGAGCAAAATGCTGGAATAATTATGGACCCCTCAGTAAGTTCTACAGGGGGGAACTAGAGCCTTAAGGTACTGCCACACTAAGCAATCCCGCTAGCGATCATCGTTAGCGTTGCATACTAATGAGATCGCTAGCGGGATCGTTTCTATATCGCTAAATGCGGCACATTTAGCGATATAGTTAACGCGCTATCGCCGTTAGCGATCTTCTTAAGACTTTAGCGGTACAAAAGTACGCTAAATCGCAAAGAAAAGGTGCCACACAGCGATAGATACTTACCAGCGGGAGCGCAGCGATGAAATAGGGTCCGGAACGATTCCAGCGACGAGCGAGATACAGCAGGAAGCTCGTCGCTGGAAGCTGCCGCACTGAACAATATCGCTAACGGGATCGCTAATAGTGACGTTTTTTAGCGATCTCGTTAGCGATATTGTTTAGTGTGGCATACCCTTAAGGTTTCTACTTGGATTGCAATCAGTGTAATAATCGCATGATAAAGGAAAATATTTAGACTTGAGAGTCCTCAGTGGTTGATACCTTTTAATGGCTAACTGAAAAGATGGTAACAAATTGCAAGCTTTCCAGACTACTCAGGTCTCTTCATCAGGCTAAACTAATACAAAATCTGAAGAATCACATATTTATACACAAGAGGACACAGTAATAATGCAGTAGGTAAGACAAGTCTAAATATTTTTCTATCTACTGGCTAGCACGGTACAAAGATATACATCTTTCCTATGATAAAGGAAAGGCAGAGTGTGATTTTTGTACTAGGACTGATGGCAAAGCTATTGTCGCTACCTACCCTGTCGTAACACAGATTACAAGCAGACCATCAGATGGTGAGGAAGTTAAGGTAGACACCACGACTTGGTATAAGCCATGGAGTAGATCCGAACAGTTAGCTATGGCCAATAGTTTCCCTGATGCCTATAAGAATCCACTGGGGTTTTATAAGGCAGTAGAAGGAACAGCAGATAATTATGAGGCAGCTTGGAATGATTTAGAACCACTGTGCCGAATATCTGCTGGGGTGCCGTTACTTGAGAAAATAAAAGCCGTCCCTGCAGATACTAATACTATACAGGATGTTCCAGATAAGAAAACTCGAGAGTCAGGGCGACAATTTGTTGCAAGGTTGTTAGTGGTGGCCAAAAAAATTAACGGAGGAATTGGCTTCAGGGTTACCTGAAGTCTTCCAAGGACCAGATGAACCTATTGATAAATTCCATGCTAGGTGCACAGCAGTGTTCACAGATCATGATTATGACTTAAGGAACCCTAGGGAGGCTAGGTTTCTCAAGAATATGTTCATGACAAGACTAAGAGAAGACATAAGAACTGAGGCATTGAGGGTTAGACCTGAATGTATATATTCTACACTTGAGCAGTCTCTTCCCATGTACAGGGGAATAGAGGATCAGATCAATAATAGGAAGGTGAAGAAGCAGCAGAAACCAGCTCCCGTTATGGTGAATATGAGTCGCACAACACCAGGGTTATGGGGTACTCGGCACCGAGCCCGTTGAAGTCTATGGGGAATGTCACGGGTAGCACAGCTCGGTCCGTTGCCCTGGGCGCTCACCGTAATGTGGGATATTTACAGGTGACTTGAATAATGATATGGGGATTCGTGACGCCACTTGTGGTGCCTGGTCAGGATGACCAGCGCTGCTATGCAGATCCACTGGAGGGTTAATATTAGGCAGCTAGGTGTTAAGCCTTCCACAAGGCTGAATGATCCTCCAGGGCAGTTAGATATGCAAAGGTGCAGGACAGATGGGGACCCGGCAGTCAGGGACAATAAGGGAGACACATACATAAGTCACTTTGGTACCTTTACTGCAGATGTTCAGGCACTTCCCCGGAGCACTGTAGGGTGAAGGGTACACATCCAGATTCCTCCACTCGGTAGGTGTGTGGCCTCCTGTCCTCTGCCTTTATGTAATGAAGTCTTGGCCTGCATGTAGCTGGGCCTAGCTTAGTCTCCGTCTTGTACCTGGCTGATCTTGTGGTTGGACCTTCTCTCTGAAAGGACAGGGTCCTTGATGGCTGGCCGAGCCGGACTCCGTCCTCCTGATCCTGCTACGTATCAGCTCTGTGGTACTCCTGGGACTTGTAGTCCTCCAGGAACTCCGGTGTTCTCCTAATGGGTCGTGGAGATCCCTATAGGCTCGGACCCCGTTGTCCGGTATTTCTTGCTGAGATGAGCTATTAAGGCTCCTCTGTCTCATTAACTTCCACTCGCCTTCGGCTACCTGGATCTCACACGATCACACACACTGGCAGTTGGTGGGCTGCCTCTTCGCCGCTCTTTAAGCGTCGGCACGCTTTCCTCAGAGCCCACTTCTAAATTCAGCTCTGACTAGGCTGCTCTGCTCTCTGACTGAGCTCTGACTGAACTCTCCTAGCAGACTCACTAGAAACTGAAACTAAACTTGTTTTTATATGCCTATCACAGCTCCCTCTGCCGGTCTTTTAAGATGAGCTGCCTGTGTGTATGTGTATAATGACCTCTAGTGGGATCTTCTGTCAGTGCACCCTTCTGGAAGATGTGGATTGAGTCACAGCTGGGCTCCACATTCCCCCCTAGTAGAACTCAGCACTCCGGGGCTGAAATACAAAAACAAATAACAATAAACATTATATAAACAACTCTTCCTTTGCAGGAGGTAAGGCACTCTTGAACGGTTACATAACGGTAAATAAATAACTATACATTAGCATAATGATGGGTTGAGGAATTGAGCAACCATAAAAGTCCCAGTCTCTTTTGGAAAAGGATGCTCAAAAGGGGTAGAGAACAAGTAAAAATAATGTCCATTCACTTGTTCCAATATCAAAAGGGAAAACAGGTTAATAAATAACAATATAATAAAGCATAGTATAACCAAAAATATATACATTTATGTACAGTGGTTCTTGATAATTATGTACATGTGTTAGGTCCTACTCTCTGTACCTAACAGGTAATTGCCCTCTTGTTATGCGTACTGACCTACGTGGTGTGGTGGTAGGTGAGGTATCAGTTACCCTGTTATCCCTGCGTGCAGGTAAATTGTAGTACTGCCTTAGCCTCTCTAGGGATCTGGCAAGTATACTGGACGTTGGGTGAACTGGCTCAACTTCTGCAGGGGACCCTTCGTCCTGAGGTTCAACTTCTTGGGGTACCGTTTCTTGGGGTTCCACTTGTTGAGGTTCTGCTGGGGCAGGTTCCTCTGGTACCGACTCTACTGCAACAACTGGTTGTAGAGGTTCTTCTTGAGGTTGATAGAATTGCAGCACAGGAATGATTACAGCTTCTCCAATTCTGGGCCAATCCGCGGGGAAATCTCCTAAGTCTGTATGTATGACTGATTCATCACGCTTTTCCTGATTGACAACAGGTTCTTCTTCCTGAAGCTTTAATGGGTTTGAACACAACTTAAGGTGATCTCGGGATACAGTTGTAGTCGTTCTTCCTCCATCCTTGCTAATTATGCACGTTTTCTTGTTGTCAAACCTTGATTTCTGGATGATGTAGGGCTCTCTTTCCCATTGATCGTCGAGTTTGTGTAACCTCCTCTTTCTCTTCAGTACGACTTCACCAGGTGCGAAAGGTTCAGCTGGCGCACTTTTGTTATAGCGATCTGCTTGTTTATCCCTTACTCGATTGAGACTTTCTTCAACGCAGGCTTGTACTTTTCTGTACTGTTCCTGTCTGTTGGTGTCCTAGTCTTCCGTAGTCACATCTGCTTCTGGTTCTACAACACCAAGCTCCAGATCCATGGGCAGCTTTCCTGGTCTGGCCCGCATGAGGTAGGCTGGGGTGCAATTGGTGGAACTCACAGGTATGTGATTGTACAGATCTACCAGGTCAGGTAGTAAGTCTGGCCACCGATTTCTCTCTTCGAGTGGTATTGTTTTCAACAGGTCAATGACGATGTGATTCATCTTCTCACAGAGACCATTGGTTTGGGGGTGGTACGGTGTGGTTCTGATCTTCTTACACCCGTACAAGTGACAGAACTCCTTGAACAATTCGGCCTCGAAGGCTGGGCCTTGGTCAGTTAGCACCTGCTCAGGATATCCGTGTGGTCTGCAGAAATACGCTTGGAACGTCTTTGCTGCTGTCTCTGCTGTCAGATCTTTGACAGGGGCGACCACCAGGAACTTGGAGTAGTGATCCACCATAGTCAGGGCATAGGAGTATCCTGACCGGCTGGGTGACAACTTGACATGGTCCAGGGCCACGATCTCCAAGGGACGAGTCGTCTTGATGGGTTGCAGGGGTGCCTTCTGACTGCTGTAATCCTTTCTTCTGAGGCCACAGGGTCCACAGTTCTGGCACCACCTCTCGATGGAGCTGCGCATTCCCACCCAATAGAAACGACACTTCAACAGGGTCTCCAGCTTCTTCCAGCCAAAGTGTCCCGCTTGATCGTGGTAGGCTTCTAACACCATCTGGATGTCTGCTCTGGGGACTACTATCTGCCATACCATCTCATGGGTCCTTGGGTTGATGTACCTCCGGCACAGCTTCTCACGGTAGATGAACAACCGGCTTCTCTCACTCCACAGCTGCCTTGCTTGTAGAGGCGCGTCCTTCTCCAAGGAGGAACCTTCTTGAGTTATCAGCTCCTTGATTCGGCTGACAACCGGATCGCTGTCCTGAGTCTCCTTCCAGCTGTGGTGAGGTAGAGGATTTAACGTCTTACCACACGATCTCCTGCTGGCTTGTTGCTCATGGATCATCCCATTCCTGTGAAAGGCAGGTAGTTCGATCTCTTCCAGATCATTAACTTCTTCTTCTGTGTCCGATTCATGAGGCATTCTGGATAGGGCATCAGCGTTGGTATTTTTGCGGCCTGCTCGGTACTTGATTGTGAATTGGTAGTTTGACAGTCGAGCCATCCATCGCTGTTCCATGGCCCCCAGCTTAGCTGTTTCAAGATGCGTCAAGGGGTTGTTATCGGTGTAGGCAGTGAACTTGCTGGAGGCTAGATAGTGCTTAAACCTCTCCGTGATGGCCCAGACCAGTGCCAGGAACTCCAACTTGAAGCTGCTGTAGTTCTCTGGGTTCCTCTCGGTCGGGCGGAGCTTCCTGCTAGCATAGGCGATGACTTTCTCCAGGCCATTTTGCTTCTGACTGAGGACTGCTCCCAATCCTTCATTGCTGGCATCAGTATACAGCAGGAACGGCTGGCTGTAGTCAGGGTAAGCTAGGATCTCATCGCCTGTCAGGATCTCCTTCATTTCTTTGAATGCTTCTGCCTGTTCTTTACCCCAATGGAATGGAGAATTTCTGCTCTTGAGGGACTGTCCCACCAGGAGGTCTTGCAGAGGCGCTGCTTTCTTGGTGTAATCCTTCACAAACCTCCGGTAGTACCCTGTCAGTCCCAGGAACTGTCGCACCTCCTTGAGATTTTTCGGCTCCGGCCATTTCTGGATGGCGGTGATCTTTTCAGGGTCTGGCGCTACTCCTTCTGAGCTGACAATATGTCCCAGATACTGTACCTTCTGTTTGAGAAGATGGCATTTTGAAGGCTTCAGTTTCATCCCATATTTGGACAGTGACTCGAACACCTCTGCCAGGTGCTTCAAGTGATCTTCATACGTTTTGGAGTACACGATGACGTCGTCCAAGTACAGCAACACAGTTTCAAAGTTGAGATGTCCCAGACAGCTCTCCATCACTCTCTGGAACGTTCCAGGGGCACTGCTGAGTCCAAACGGCATCCTGTCGAACTCACAGAGTCCCATCGGGGTGGTGAAAGCCGTCTTCTCCCGATCCTCCTCAGCCACAGCTACTTGCCAGTACCCACTAGTGAGGTCAAGGGTGGAAAAGTAGTTGGCAGTTTTTAAGGCAGCTAAGGATTCCTCAATGCGTGGTAAAGGGTATGCATCCTTATGTGTAATGCGATTTACCTGTCTGTAATCTACACACATTCTCATGCTTCCATCCTTTTTCCTAACTAGGACTAGAGGTGCTGCCCAGGGACTACAACTATCCCTTATCACCCCTGCTTCCTTCATGTCACGCAACATTTCCTTGGCTTTCTGGTAGTGTGCTGGAGGTATAAACCTGTACCGTTCTTTAATGGGAGGATGATTGCCTGTGGGGATGTGATGTTGAACCCCTTTAATTTTCCCAAAGTCGAGTGGGTGTTTGCTGAATACCTGTGCATACTCCTCAACTACTCGGTATACCCCTTGTTTCTGGTGGGCTGGAGTGGTGTCTGTCCCGACATGGAGCTGCTGACACCAATCCTCCACCTGGGTGGTCGGACCGTTATCCTCCACTGGTTGTGGGGAGGTTAAGGGCTCCGTTGGGTGAATGGAGTTATTATCCACAGCATGTAACTTAGCAACAGTGGAATAACGTGGTAATTTGACTTCATCCTCTCCCCAGTGAGAAGACGCACGGGCACCCTCCCATTATGTACCTCCACTACCCCTCTGGCAGTCAAGAGTGTAGGTCTGTGCTCTGAACAATGGGGCTCTACTACTGCTTGGTAGTTCCGTCCTCTCAGACCTATTGCTGCTCTACACCAAATAAGCATTTCACTCATTGGGGGTATCACAATGGGATTCGGGTCTGTTACCCGTACATTACCAATCTCACCACCGGTCAGTTTCACTTGCTGCTGGCACATCAGGGTCCGAATCTCCTTCCGGATCACTTCCTTTTGCTTTGGTCTGGCAATTTCGGCGAGCTGTTGGAGTAAAAACACAACCTCCTCCAAACAGTTACTAATAATGTTAGTGCCTAAAACCACATTCAACCCATTTTCCTCATTAACAGTCTTTACTACAAGAAGTCCCTGGTTCTTTAGCTCCACTCTCCCCACCTTTACGTCTACGTTTTAGCCCCCAATAAGTCAAGAGGGAGGCCATTAGAGGCATATACGGCAAAGTCAGGGTTTGGAGGTTGGAGACCGTCACTGGACCAGTATTTATTGTAGAGAACATCAGGTATGATGGTTACCTGAGATCCAGTGTCCAGCAGGGCAGGGATGGCGATCCCGTCCAATATGATGGACAGGTAAGGTCTTCCTCCCACAAACCTGCGGTTCCAGTCTGAGGGGCCTGAAGAGTCTATTCCTGGGTGTTGGCCCTCGGACCCAGGATTTGCTCGTTTAAAGGACACCGACGTGCTGGGTGACCTTCTCTGTGGCAGCGGTAACAGATGATCTCTCGGCGGGGATGATGCTGGTTGCGGGTCCTTCCTGGGGGTGGCGTTGTCCTCCTCCTGTGGGGCGACGTCCTCCCTCTTCTCCGGCGCATCCAAGGAACATCCTCTGGGCAGTCAGCTAGCAGGATCTTTCCTTCTTCCTCCGTCGACAGTTGCAGGGCACTCATTACAGTGGCCAGGTGTTTGGTCAGCTGGCGCACTTCTGAGCGCAGACAGTCCAGCTCAGTAGGGGGCGCCACCTGCGTTTTGGCTTCCGCAACAAATGGGGAAAAGGTGGATGATGCTGGCTGTAGGGTGGCTTCACTCAGGTGACACTGGGTTGCTATCCCGGGTGTTTCCAGGGGACGCAGTCCTTTTATAGCCATGTCCTTAAGAGCATCAAAGGTAGCATCAGGATGATCCAAGGACCACCAATGCACAGTCCGGCTTTCAGCTTGGGACTTTAATCCCCGTACAAATTGTTCTGTTAACATTTTATTTTCGTTGGAGACACTCATGGGGTTAACTTGTTTGAGTGCTCGCAGGGCCCCTTGTAATCGGCAGGCATAGTCCCTAATGCTGTCATCTGGTTTCTGGGAGCATTGGTAAAACATCATCCGGAGATCTGTTTCAGTGCGGTCCTCAAAGATAGACTGTAGCTTTAAGAAAATTGCATGCACTGACTCCTGGTTTGCAGCTGTCCAAGTCTCTACCTCTCTCTCAGCAGCATCAGTTAATTGTCCCACTAACACTGCAGCTCTCTGCTTTTCTGTCATAGGGTACATGTCCATTATACTGCATATTTTCCGCTTGAACCCTGACAGGGTGTCTGGCTTGCCGCTGTACTGAGGGAGCCACTTCGCTCCAGGCATGTATGGCAGCGTTAGCGGTACTATTGGGGCCACAGGACCAGGTGAGGGGCTAGCATTTCCAGCCTGTGCGGCAGCGCCAAGGGGTAAGTCATTAATGCCGTCGGCCTGGGCCGCGTTGTCGGCTTGCTGCTGCGACATGTCTGTGCCCCCCTAGTTAATCATAGCCTACCTGCTCTGAAGGCTGCAGCTCTGCAGGGCACAGTGATGTGTAGAAGGACCTGCGTCGCTGGCGCTCTGACGTCAGAGCGTTCACTGTAGCTCTTCACAGGACCTGCCGCCGCGTCAGCGTTGGGGGCGTGTCCAGGACTCAGTGCGCTTTTGCAGGTACGCCCACTAGTTTTCGCGCCGTGGCGCTGTAAATGGCGGGCAATGGCGGGCAAATGGCGGGAAATCTTCACCACATACAAAACACAGTCTGTAGGCACACAGTACCCGGTGGCAACGGGCACAAGTTACTCCGTTGCTGCAGGGCACGAAATCCTGTTTGTGACGCCAAGTTGAGATGAGTCGCACAACACCAGGGTTATGGGGTACTCGGCACCGAGCCCGTTGAAGTCTATGGGGAATGTCACGGGTGGCACAGCTCGGTCCGTTGCCCTGGGCGCTCACCGTAATGTGGGATATTTACAGGTGACTTGAATAATGATATGGGGATTCGTGACGCCACTTGTGGTGCCTGGTCAGGATGACCAGCGCTGCTATGCAGATCCACTGGAGGGTTAATATTAGGCAGCTAGGTGTTAAGCCTTCCACAAGTAAGGCTGAATGATCCTCCAGGGCAGTTAGATATGCAAAGGTGCAGGACAGATGGGGACCCGGCAGTCAGGGACAATAAGGGAGACACACACATAAGTCACTTTGGTACCTTTACTGCAGATGTTCAGGCACTTCCCCGGAGCACTGTAGGGTGAAGTGTACACATCCAGATTCCTCCACTCGGTAGGTGTGTGGCCTCCTGTCCTCTGCCTTTATGTAATGAAGTCTTGGCCTGCATGTAGCTGGGCCTAGCTTAGTCTCCGTCTTGTACCTGGCTGATCTTGTGGTTGGATCTTCTCTCTGAAAGGACAGGGTCCTTGATGGCTGGCCGAGCCGGACTCCGTCCTCCTGATCCTGCTACGTATCAGCTCTGTGGTACTCCTGGGACTTGTAGTCCTCCAGGAACTCCGGTGTTCTCCTAATGGGTCGTGGAGATCCCTATAGGCTCGGACCCCGTTGTCCGGTATTTCTTGCTGAGATGAGCTATTAAGGCTCCTCTGTCTCATTAACTTCCACTCGCCTTCGGCTACCTGGATCTCACACGATCACACACACTGGCAGTTGGTGGGCTGCCTCTTCGCCGCTCTTTAAGCGTCGGCACCTTTCCTCAGAGCCCACTTCTAAATTCAGCTCTGACTAGGCTGCTCTGCTCTCTGACTGAGCTCTGACTGAACTCTCCTAGCAGACTCACTAGAAACTGAAACTAAACTTGTTTTTATATGCCTATCACAGCTCCCTCTGCTGGTCTTTTAAGATGAGCTGCGTGTGTGTATGTGTATAATGACCTTAGTGGGATCTTCTGTCAGTGCACCCTTCTGGAAGATGTGGATTGAGTCACAGCTGGGCTCCACAAATATACCTCCTGAGGCATTCAGTAATGCTGTCAAAACCGCAGTACAAGCAGCAGGTATATACCATATGGGAGCTGAAAGGGGAGAAAGGAGAAGAGATGGGGTAATAGACCCAGAAGAGTGTAAAAAAATTGGGGCTTTGCTATGGATGTGGTCAAAGAGGACACATCAAAAGGAATTGTCCTAAGATCAGAACAACTAAGCCAGAGCAGGTTCATGTTAAAATGATAACAATGGAGGAGGCAGGAAACATATCAGATTAAGAATTTGGCAGCCCCCAGTGTAATTCTGTAATAGCGGTTCCCCCTCGGGATGGTCCAATGGCTATTACATAATTAAAACTTCCTCATGGGAAAAATTATAATGTATGATTGATACGGGGGCGAGCCGTGCTAGTATAAGAAAAAGGATATGCCACGATTCAGGACAGGAGGAACAGTCCATTGCTTGAAACAACCCATGAATGTGTGAATAGCACGAATCACAGACTTGTGTTCCCAATTGCTAGTCTCAGATAAATGTCCTCTAAGCCTGATAGCTGCTGATATCCTGAGTGCTATGAATGCAGTTATTAATTAAGTTTGGAAGAAAGGCATTACTGTTACAGGCCCGTTGTCTGAAGCATTCCTTTCTACCATGATGTTGCTAATTTAGCTAGATGATGAGAAAACCTGCAAACTGACCAAGATGAGGACATTCAGCAAAAGTTCAAGCAGATACCACCTGCAGTATGGGTAAAGGATAAGACAGATGTTGGTTTAGGATAATACCAGTATCCATCAAATTGAAACCAGGAATTGTACCGGTGCGTATTAGACAATATCCCCTGAGCAGAGAGAACAGCTATGTCTGATGGAAACAACTTCTAGTTAATATTTTGTACCATGAAGTATGTAAGGTTTCAAAAGATCAACTGCAAATAAAGGACAAGGTTGTTTTCTTAGGTCATTGCATTTCACCTCAGCTGAAACACATAATACCGGAAGGGAAAAAGGCCAAAGCCAAGCAATGGAGCTCACTTCCATCAGTACACTGAGAACATTCCTGGGGCCAGCGTCGGACTGAAACACCTTGGGCCCACCAGAGAAAATCATTCTTGGGGCCCACTATGTAGCTACATAGAAATAAATACAAGACCACAAATTGTGCAGTAAAACACACTAATATCAGGGTATAATATAAGGTAGTACATGTCTTAATTATGTAGCAGGAGTTGGGGTAGCCTCCCTCATAGATTATAAAGCAGCCCCCTCATAGGGGATAATGCTGCCCCCCTCATAGAGGATAATGCTGCCCCCCCTCATAGGGTATAATGCTATATATATATATATATATATATATATATATATATAATATATAATATAATGATAATAGATAGATACCATATATACTCGAGTATAAGCCGACCCCCCTAATTTTGCCACAAAAAACTGAGAAAACTTATCGACTCGAGTATAAGCCTAGGGTGGAAAATGAGATTATGCCCATATGCTGCCCATGTATTATGCCCCATAGATGCTCCATAGATTGTGCCCCATAGCTGCCCATGTATTATGCCCCATAGATGCTCCATAGATTGTGCCCTCCATAGATGCTCCATAGATTATGCCCCATAGATGCCAAAATGCTCCATAGATTATGCCCCATAGATGCTCCATAGATTATGCCCCCATAGAGCTCCTAGATTATGCCCCCATAGATGCTCCATAGATTATGCCCCCATAGATGCTCCTAGATTGTGCCCCATAGATTATGCCCCTATAGATGCTCCATAGATTGTCCCCATAAATGCTCCTTAGATTATGCCCCCATAGATGCTCCTTAGATTATGCCCACATAGATTATGCCCCCATAGATGCTCCTTAGATTATGCCCCATAGAAGCTCCATAGATTGTGCCCCCATAAATGCTCCTTAGATTATGCCCCATAGATTATGCCCCCATAGATGCTCCTCAGATTATGCCCCATAGAAGCTCCATAGATTGTGCCCCCATAAATGCTCCTTAGATTATTCCCCATAGATGCTCCATAGATTATGCCCCATAAATGCTCCACAGATTATGCCCCATAGATTATGCCCCCATAAATGCTCCACAGATTATGCCCCCATAAATGCTCCACAGATTATGCCCCCATAGATTATGCCCCATAAATGCTCCACAGATTATGCCCCCATAAATGCTCCACAGATTATGCCCCCATAGATTATGCCCCCATAAATGCTCCACAGATTATGCCCCCATAGATTATGCCCCCATAAATGCTCCACAGATTATGCCCCATAAATGCTCCACAGATTATGCCCCCATAGATTATGCCCCCATAAATGCTCCACAGATTATGCCCCCATAGATTATGCCCCCATAAATGCTCCATAGATTATGCCCCCATAAATGCTCCACAGATTATGCCCCATAAATGCTCCACAGATTATGCCCCCATAAATGCTCCACAGATTATGCCCCCATAGATTATGCCCCCATAAATGCTCCACAGATTATGCCCCCATAAATGCTCCACAGATTATGCCCCCATAAATGCTCCACAGATTATTCCCCCATAGATTATGCCCCCATAAATGCTCCACAGATTATGCCCCCATAAATGCTCCACAGATTATGCCTCCATAGATGCTGCAAAAAAAAAAAAAAAAGACATACTCACCTCTCGTGGCTGGGGGCCAGGTGCTGGTGTCCTGAGCAGGCGGGGACACCGGGGCGCTATGGGGGACAGGTGCCGGTGTCACCATTGGCTCAGGGCCCCAGCACCTGCGATATTTACCTGTCACCGGGTCCACTGCTGAGCGCCGCTGTCTTCGGTCCTCCGGCAGTGAATGCTCAGGCAGGGGGCGCGGCGCTCACTAATGACGTCATCGCGCCCTCTGCCTGAACATCGCAGCAAGAGAAGACGCGATGACAGCGGCGCTCATCGGTTGGAGCGGGTGACAGGTAAGTAATGATATTCACTGCTTCCCACGCCCATGTGGGCGTGGGAAGCAGTAAATATTAATTTCTCTTTAGCAGCGGGGACAGGGGCTCCTGCCTCCTGTCACCCGCTGCTGCTCTGCTGGCACGAGGCCCGCCCATGGCCCAGCCTGAGCGGGGTGTGGCCCGTATATTAGGCAATGCACCACCGCCACCCGGCTGCGGGGCCCGTGGAGGCAGCATGCCTCTTTAATGTGTTGTCAATGTGCAACAAGGGTCAGTAATACCAACTGACCACAGAAGCAAAATAGGGGTTCAAGAACCTGAAGGAAGCCATTCTCTCAGCCCCAACACTAGGAATCCCAAATTATGACCTCCCTTTCCGTTTGTACTGCCATGAATCAGGGACCATGCTAAAGGTGTATTGTTTCTAACACAGCAAGAGACACCAATCCCTAATGTAGATGTAGAGTTTTATGTAGATCCAATCCCTAATGCAGATCCAATCCCTAATGTAGATCCAATCCCTAATGTAGATCCAATCCCTAATGTAGATCCAATCCCTAATGCAGATCCAATCCCTAATGTAGATCCAATCCCTAATGTAGATGTAGAGTTTTATGTAGATGGGTTACAGTCTTACCAAGATGAAGTATGTCATACAGGTTATTCAATAGTTGATAAACATGAGGTGGTAAAAAGTGAAACTCTACCTTGTAGGATGTCGGCTCGGGAAGCTGAATTGAAAGCACTCGCTGAGGCATGTATAATGGCAGAGAATTTACGGATAGTGCTATGCATTTGGCATTTGCCATGATTGTGGTCCCATATGGAAGAGCAGAAAGTTTATTGGTTCTTCTGGTAAGCCCATTAGAAATGCAGATGTGGAGGCTCAGCTCCTCAGAGCACTGGAGCTGCCTAAGAAAGTTACTATAATAAAGGTGCAGGCTCACACTAAGGAGCGCACTAAGGAGGCCGAAGGCAATAATCGTGCTGATGTTGCAGCAAAAGCTGCCGTTTTGTTTCCTCTCCCCTCAGGAACATACACTTTGCAAGTGTCTGGGGAGATGGACCTACAACTACTTCAGAGCCTGCAAGATCAGGCCTCTGCACTGGAGAAAGAAGAATGGCAGAAGCACTCAGGTGCTAAAGAAGAGGATGGACTGTGGAGAGCGGACAGTAAGTACTGCTTGCCTAGGGCACTGTTCCCTATGATGTGCTCCCTCTCCCATGGGTTAACGCACCAGTCCAAGGACACAATGGTAAGTCAGGTAAAAACTAATTGGGCTGCCCCAGAATTCCATTATGCTGCTGCTAAATTCATACAGGGATGTGTAATCTGTGTGCGCCTAGACATGGAAAAAGGTGCACAGCCTGACCATTGTATGCACAGCCTGACCATTGTATGCACAGCCTGACCATTGTATGCACCGCCTGATCATTGTATGCACAGCCTGACCATTGTATGCACCGCCTGACCATTGTATGCACCGCCTGACCATTGTATGCACAGCCTGACCATTGTATGCACAGCCTGACCATTGTACCTGTTTCAGCACCTCAAATCATTTCATACAGTTCCAAGGTAGCATCTAGATCTGTGCTGGTAAATTGGCTAGGTGACATTTTTTGTATAACTGATTATTTATTGAAGCTCTAAATTTGTTGCACAGGTATCAGCCTATATGAAACAGCTCATTGCTATTATTAATCATTATTCCATAGTACATAATTATCTCACAGCCTCTCAAGGAAGTTTCTGTCAGGTGGTCGGACCTGCCTGCTGCCACCATATAGATCCCTCAGGACTAATGAGAATTACCCCTGATATAGAACCAGCCGAAAATGATAAAGGAAGGGGTGCGAAAAGTTAATTCACTCCATGATTTACCCCTCCCTGAATGGCTCTCACGGTTGAATCTCTTTAACCTGTTCACAGGAATAGATGGATATCGGGTGTAATTCATTCAATTATTCCAGCAGTTTTAGTGAAATTGATCATTGCAGTAAAGATAAAGTTATTTGTTATGCTTATAGAGAAAATTCTCCCTACTAATAGCAAATGTTTTCCAGGTAAACATAAAGTTAAAATTGATACTGACTCTGAGATAAAGCAAATCCAAGTGATGACTACTCTGATAACCACACTCCAGCATGAATGCACATTCTGCAACAAGCAAACTTCAGTGGACCTGGCTGAATGCATGCATTGTGGAAAACCCTTGGTCTGATACAGGACAAAGAAAGGACAAGGAAGAATTTGCAACTATAAAGACCTGATGTCTCCATTATAATTCTTGGATAATGATGCTAACAAATAAAGATATATTCTAACAAATAAAGATATAATAAATATATATATATATATTAAATGTAACAATACTAATACATATATTACACATGATAATGTTATAACACATCAGAAACATATATATCCTCTCAATATTCATAATTATCAAAATAGTAAAGTTAGATCTCTGACAGGGTTAGGAATAGGGACAGGAGGCCTGGTAAACAGGTATAGCCTGAATGGAAGCACAGCCGTGCTGGTATCCCATGATATACGTAGGAAAAGCCATGTATATTGTGAAGTAGGGTTATCCTGCAGACCTCAGGGATAGGAAGGGATGATCTAATAAGAAGTAGACAGATAATAAAAAGAGGGGAGTTGTTAAAGAAATGGTTAATTTCTATTCTCTAAAATAAAATAAATACCAGAAAATAGTTCTATCATGAAATATGTTTATCATCTGTCTACAGCCCCATCTGTTTAACATTTATATTGTGGTCAAGCTGGCATTTATAATTGCGGATAAGTTCCTGTTTTTGGAGAATGTGAAGGACAAATTCCCAGAAAAGCAAGATAAGATGGTTTTGGGTCCAAAATTGTGCAATAGGATATAAAACCACCCATGGACATGACGCCAGCCAAGCACAAATGATGAGAACGTGAACTTTTAACACTGAAGAATATTTTTGAATATCCTAGAAGAGAAAGTTTCCCCTATTTGGTCAAGAAATTAATCTTATGATTGAATAGAGAACATGACAACCTATTGTATAACACTTCACGTTTGTGCCAATTCTTATGCAGCCAATTGTTATGTAACCTTGTAGTTTTGGGCTATAAAAGGTCCCCCATCCAACCATTAAAGGAGGAGATCTACTTGACACGAACTGTGTGTGTGTGTGTCTCTTTATTTCTCCCATAGATAGGTTCCTATCTAAATTAGGATATCTGAGATTGGACAAAAAGGGTTAAATCCCTCATCTCTATCAAAGACGTTAAATCCTTTACCTCACCACAGCTGGAAGGAGACTCAGGACAGCGATCCAGTTGTCAGCCGTATTAAGGAGCTGATAACTCAGGAAGGTTCCTCCTTGGAGAAGGATGCGTCTCCACAAGCAAAGCAGCTGTGGAATGAAAGGAGCCGGCAGTTCATCTACCGTGAGAAGCTGTGCCGGAGGTACGTCAACCCAAGAACCCACGAGATGGTATGGCAGATAGTTGTCCCCAGAGCAGAAATCCAGATGGTGTTGGAAGCCTACCACGATCAAGCGGGACACTTTGGCTGGAAGAAGCTGGAGACCCTGTTGAAGTGTCGTTTCTATTGGGTGGGAATGCGCAGCTCCATTGAGAGGTGGTGCCAGAACTGTGGATCCTGTGGCCTCAGAAGAAAAGACTACAGCAGTCAGAAGGCACCCCTGCAACCCATCAAGACGACTCGTCCCTTGGAGATCGTGGCCCTGGATCATGTCAAGTTGTCACCCAGTGTCATGGGTGTATCGCCACGAGGATCGTCGCGATTACACACTCTGACTTCTCACAGCTGAGTTGCTGTTTCTTTGTGTTTGGTAATGAGGGAGTTAATTTTACCTAGCTCTTTGCTAAGACTAGGTCCAGCCTCGCCCGGCTGCTTTTGATTATGTTCTAATTAGATTCCTTCATATACCTGCCAGTCTGTGTGTTAGATGCCGGTGAAAGCATTCATGTAGTCTAGCAGACTGGATCGGTTCTGAGAATACTTAAGCTAAGAGCTCCTTAGTTGTTTTTACTCTTATAGCTTATAGTTTATCTCTGAGACCTTAGGTGTTCCTACTGTGTGTGAGTGTTGTATGTAAGACTTTATTTACTTTATTTCTTGTCTTTCTTGTATGTCTTTCTGTTCATTAACCGTTACCTGTTCATTCCCTTTGGTGGTAATCAGGGTCCTTCTTAGGACTAGATTACAGTTGGCAGGGATTGATAGGAGACAGGGTTTACGCTGGTGGCCTGGACCTCTGTACCTTTAACAGTACCTCCAGGTAGAGGGATTAGTTAGGACCCCAGTTTAGGGTCAGCATAGACCCCGGTCACCCTCTTTCCGGAGACAGTGTATAACGGATTCCGTATTGACCCACTGGACATTGTCAGGTAATTCTATGTTATCATATATCTATGCGCATGTTATATAGGATGTTGCCCTTTTGATATAGATTACTGACATCACATATATATATATCTGCTATACAGCGTGACATTTTCACCGGCCCATACTAAAGATTCTCCCCAGCTGTCATGGATCCAGTAGCCCAGCTGGCCCGGCAGTTGCAGGGGTTGTCCATGGAGTTTGCAGACATTAAGTCCAAGGTTTTGTCCCCCCCGGAGCAAACCAGATCTGAACCTAAGGTTGCTCTCCCGGACAGGTTCACTGGTGGGCGGGACAAATTTTTTACTTTCCGGGAGGCATGTAAATTGTACTTTCGGCTGCGGCCTCGGTCATCTGGGAGTGAAGAGCAGAGGGTGGGAATTGTTATCTCGCTCTTACAAGGGGACCCTCAATCTTGGGCGTTCTCTATTCCTCCAGGCTCCCCAGATCTCCAGTCAGTGGATCGATTTTTTACTGCCCTGGGTCTGGTATATGATGATCCGGATCGAGTTTCCCTTGCTGAAACAAAGTTACGTAAAATACGGCAAGGAAATCGTCCAGTGGAGGAATATTCTTCTGAGTTCCGTAGATGGGCAACAGATACTCAGTGGAATGACCCAGCTCTTAGGAGCCAGTTTTGTCAAGGGTTGTCTGACAAATTAAAAGATGTGTTGGCTCAGTATGATTCTCCTCCATCACTGGAGGCTGCTATGGCCCTCGCTATTCGCATTGATAGACGAATTCGGGGAAGACGCGAGGTAACTCCGCCTCCCGTGATGACTCCACCTACTACTAAAGTCCCTTATACTGAGGTTCCACTGGTCTGTTCTGAGGAACCCATGCAGTTGGGAGGGACATCTTTTTGTAGGAGGGAATCGGCGGTGCGCCGCAAGACTAGAAGGTGTTTCTTTTGCGGGAGAGAGGGACATTTTGTTGGGGGGTGTCCATCCCGGGACTCTTTGAGCAAAGGAGTTAACCTGGGAGTGTGTATTTCGTCCCCAAATCCCTCTCAGTTTCTAGTGCCTGCGGAGGTGGTGATTGGTACTAGAACTGAGAGGATTTCTGTTTTTCTTGATAGTGGGTCCGGGGCTAATCTGGTGGACGCTCGGTTTGCCCAGGTGCATGGTATGCAACTGAGTGTATTGGCCAAACCGGTCCCTATAGTCTCTATTGATTCTAGACCTCTCGGTCAAGGTAGCTTGGTACAAGCTGTTCATAACATAGATCTTCAAGTAGGGGCAATACATAAAGAACAATTGTCTTGTTATGTGTTGGAGGGTCTACCTACTCCTATTGTGTTGGGACTTCCTTGGTTGGCTAAACATAACCCAGTGATTGATTGGCAATCCAGAAAGATAAGCCAGTGGGGTGAATTTTGCAGGAATAACTGCATGAGCACGGTCATCGGTGCGGTTGTGCCTAGGACTTTGTCTCCTTTTCTGGAGGACTTTGGGGAGATGTTCTCAGATGAGGGGTGTAAAGAGTTACCTCCTCATCGCGCATATGACTGCTCAATAAAGTTGCTTCCTGATGCCTTATCTCGTACTTTCCCAGAGGCCGGGAAGACGGATGATCCGGTTCCTATTCCTCAGGAGGGAGTTGTAGTGTCAGCTGTATGCTCTGAGCTTGAGGGGGAGGTATTGGGGGCTCAGGGGGACGCCCCTGTGGGACTTCCAGGGAGACTGATAGTTCCAGATCGGTTAAGACTGAAGGTTACGGGGAACCGTTACAAACGGATGGCTGATAGGGGGAGAGTTTTTGGTCTAGATCTGAAGGTGAACGATCTGGTTTGGTTGTCTACCAGGAATATAAAACTTAAAGTTTCCTCCTGGAGGTTGGGTCCCAGATTCATCGGGCCGTACAGGATCAGTTCCATAATTAATCCGGTGGCATTTCGTCTGGACCTCCCTCCTACGTTTAAAATTCATAATGTGTTTCACAAGTCATTACTTAAAAAGTATGTGGCACCAGTCATACCGTCACCTCTACCTCCTCCTTCAGTGGTGGTCAATGATAGCGTGGAATTTCATGGGTCGAAAATCATTGACTCACGTCTCAGTCGCCGATCCCTTCAGTACTTGGTTCATTGGAGGGGGTATGGTCCTGAGGAGAGGACGTGGGTCCCTGCGTCTGATGTTAACGCAGATCGATTGGTTCGGACCTTTCACACAACTCACCCAGGCAGACCTGGCCCTGAGGGTCCGGAGTCCCCTCGTAGAGGGAGGGGTACTGTCATGGGTGTATCGCCACGAGGATCGTCGCGATTACACACTCTGACTTCTCACAGCTGAGTTGCTGTTTCTTTGTGTTTGGTAATGAGGGAGTTAATTTTACCTAGCTCTTTGCTAAGACTAGGTCCAGCCTCGCCCGGCTGCTTTTGATTATGTTCTAATTAGATTCCTTCATATACCTGCCAGTCTGTGTGTTAGATGCCGGTGAAAGCATTCATGTAGTCTAGCAGACTGGATCGGTTCTGAGAATACTTAAGCTAAGAGCTCCTTAGTTGTTTTTACTCTTATAGCTTATAGTTTATCTCTGAGACCTTAGGTGTTCCTACTGTGTGTGAGTGTTGTATGTAAGACTTTATTTACTTTATTTCTTGTCTTTCTTGTATGTCTTTCTGTTCATTAACCGTTACCTGTTCATTCCCTTTGGTGGTAATCAGGGTCCTTCTTAGGACTAGATTACAGTTGGCAGGGATTGATAGGAGACAGGGTTTACGCTGGTGGCCTGGACCTCTGTACCTTTAACAGTACCTCCAGGTAGAGGGATTAGTTAGGACCCCAGTTTAGGGTCAGCATAGACCCCGGTCACCCTCTTTCCGGAGACAGTGTATAACGGATTCCGTATTGACCCACTGGACATTGTCAGGTAATTCTATGTTATCATATATCTATGCGCATGTTATATAGGATGTTGCCCTTTTGATATAGATTACTGACATCACATATATATATATCTGCTATACAGCGTGACACCCAGCGGTCAGGATACTCCTATGCCCTGACTATGGTGGATCACTATTCCAGGTTCCTGGTGGTCGCCCCTGTCAAAGATCTGACGGCAGAGACAGCAGCAAAGATGTTCCAAGCGTATTTCTGCAGACTACACGGATACCCTGAACAGGTGTTAACTGATCAAGGCCCAGCCTTTGAGGCCGAATTGTTCAAAGAGTTCTGTCACTTGTACGGGTGTAAGAAGATAAGAACCACACCGTACCACCCCCAAACCAATGGTCTCTGTGAGAAGATGAATCACATCGTCATTGACCTGCTGAAGACTGTACCACTCGAGGAGAGAAATAGGTGGCCAGACTTACTACCTGACCTGGTAGATCTGTACAATCACATACCTGTGAGTTCCACCAATTGCACCCCAGCTTATCTCATGCGGGCCAGACCTGGAAAGCAGCCCATGGATCTGGAGCTTGGTGTTGTAGAACCGGATGTGATTACTGAAGACTGGGACACAAACAGACAGGAACAGTACAGAAAAGTACAAGCCTGCGTTGAAGAAAGTCTCAATCGAGTAAGGGACAAGCAAGAAGATCACTACAACAAAAGTGCGCCAGCTGAACCTTTCTCACCTGGTGAAGTTGTGCTGAAAAGAAAGAGGAGGATGCACAAACTCGACGATCAATGGGAAAGAGAGCCCTATGTTGTACAGAATTCAAGGTTTGACAACAAGAAAACGTGTATAATTAGCAAAGATGGAGGAAGAACAACTACCACTGTATCCAGAGATCACCTAAAGTTGTGTCCAGATCCGTTAAAGCTTCAGGAAGAAGAACCTGCTGTCAATAAGGAAGAGCGTGATGAATCAATCATACATACAGACTTAGGAGATTTCCCCGCGGATTGGCCTCGCATTGGAGAAGCCGTAATCATTCCCGTGCTTCAATTCTATCAACCACAAGGAGAACCTCTACATCCAGTTGAGCCGGTTGTTGCAGAAGAGTCAGTTCCAGAAGAACCTGCTCCAGCAGAACCCCAAGAAGCAGTACCCCAAGAAGCGGAATCCCAAGAAGCTGAACCTCAGGAAGAAGGATCCCCTGCAGAAGTCGAGCCAGTTCACCCAGCTCACAGTATACTTGCCAGTCCTGTAGAGAGGTTAAGGCAATTCTATAATTCACTTTCACACAGAACAAACAGGGAAACTGCTACCTCACAGGTCACTGGACCACGCAGGTCAGAACGTAGCACAAAAGGACACCTCCCTGCAAGGTTTAGAGATTAGCTCAACCCTTGGCAAATGTAAATAATTGTTTAGAGTCACTGTACATAAATGTATATATTGTTGCTTATAATATGCTTTATTATACCGTTATTTATTAATCTGTTTCCCTTTTAAAATTGAAACAAGTGGAATGGACATTATTTTTACTTGTTTTCTCTACCCTTTTGAGCATCATTTTCCAAAAGAGACTGGACTTTTATGGTTGCTCAATTCCTCATTGTGCTAATGTATATAGTTGTTCATTTACCGTTATGCAACAGTTCAAGAGTGCCTTACCTCCTGTAAAGGAAGAGTTATTTATAAAATGTTTATTGTTCTTTGTTTTTTTTGTATTTCAGCCCTGGAGTGCTGAGTTCTACTAGGGTGGAATGTGGAGCCCAGCTGCGACTGAATCCATATCTCCCAGAAGGGTGCACTGAAAGAATATACCACTAGAGGTCATTATACACATTCACACACGTTCACTTATCCCAAAGACCAGAGGGACTGTTTAGACATATAAAAGAGAGGGAACACAGGAAACACCAAGTCAGTCAGCCAGACACCTCAGAGAACTCAGTCGGTCTGCAGTAAGGTGGAGGTGCAGAGCTGAGATTAGAGAGGCTGCAGAGCTATTCAGCTCAGAGAGTGGAGTCTAGTAAAGAGTGGAACAGAAACCACTCCAGCCTAGTCAGAGCTGAATCTAGGAGTGCAGCTCAGTGAGAAAGCATTCCGACGCTTAAAGAGCGGCGAAGAGGCAGCCCACCAACTGCCAGTGTGTGATCGTGTGAGGGCCAGGAAGGCCGAAGGCGAGTGGAAAGAGCAGTAACAGGGGTAGAAAAGCCTTTACAGCTTACCTCAGCAAGTATTGACCGGACACCGGGGTCCGAGCCTATAGGGACCTCCACGACCCATTAGGAGAACACCGGAGTTCCTGGAGGACTACAAGTCCCAGGAGTACCACAGAGCTGATACGTAACCGGACCAGGAGGACGGAGTCCAGCAGTGCACTGCAAAAAGAGACTGTGTACTTCAAGAAGGGGTCCAACCACAAGGTCAGGTGACCCTGACTCCTCCCCCAGTGACCTCATCACAGGTCCTGTGCGCACAGAGCAGCCATATATGTGGAGTGTGGCAAGTGACCCTGACTCCTCCCCCTGTGACCTCATCACAGGTCCTGTGCGCACAGAGCAGCCATATATGTGGTGTGCGGCTCAAGACCCTGACTCCTCCCCCCTGTGATCTCATCACAGGTCCTGTGCGCACAGAGCAGCCATATATGTGGAGTGCAGCGCCTGACCCTGACTCCTCCCCCTGTGACCTCATCACAGGTCCTGTGCGCACACAGCAGCCATATGTGGTGTGTGTCATGTGACCCTGACTCCTCCCCCTGTGACCTCATCACAGGTCCTGTGCGCCCAGAGCAGCCATATATGTGGTGTGTGTCATGTGACCCTGACTCCTCCCCCAGTGACCTCATCACAGGTCCTGTGCGCACAGAGCAGCCATATATGTAGAGTGCGGCAGGTGACGCTGACTCCACCCCCTGTGACCTCATCACAGGTCCTGTGCACACACAGCAGCCATATGTGGTGTGTGTCATGTGACCTGACTCCTCCCCCTGTGACCTCATCACAGGTCCTGTGCGCACAGAGCAGCCATATATGTGGAGTGCGACACGTGACCCTGACTCCTCCCCCTGTGACATCTTCACAGGTCCTGTGCGCCAGAGCAGCCATATATGTGGTGTGTGTCATGTGACCCTGACTCCTCCCCCGTGACCTCATCACAGGTCCTGTGCGCACAGAGCAGCCATATATGTAGAGTGCGGCATGTGACGCTGACTTCACCCCCTGTGACCTCATCACAGGTCCTGTGCACACAAGCAGCCATTGTGGTGTGTGTCATGTGACCCTGACTCTCCCCCTGTGACTCATCACAGGTCCTGTGCGCACAGAGCAGCCATATTGTGGAGTGGGACACGTGACCCTGACTCCTCCCCCTGTGACATCTATCACAGGTCCTGTGCGCACAACGCAGCCATATATGTGGTGTGGCATGGTGACCCTGACTCCTCCCCTCTGACCTCATCACAGGTCCTGTGCGCACAGAGCAGCCAATATATGTGTAGTGCAATGACCCTGACTCTCCCCGTGACTCATCACAGGTCCTGTGCCACAGAGCAGCCATATTGTGGTGTGTGCAGTTGACCCTGACTCCTCCCCCTGTGACTTCATCACAGGTCCTGTGCGCACAGAGCAGCCATATTTGTGGTGTGAGGCAGTGACCCTGACCCTCCCCCTGTGACCTCATCACAGGTCCTGTGCACACAGAGCAGCCATATATGTGGTGTGGCAGGTACCTGACTCCTCCCCTGTGACCTCACCACAGTTCTGTGCGCACAGAGCAGCCATATTGTGGTAGTCGGCAGTGACCTGACTCCCCCCTTGACCTCATCACAGTCCTGTGCCACAGAGCAGCCATATTGTGGTGTGTGGCACATGACCCTGACTCCTCCCCTGTGACCTACCACAGGTCCTGTGCCACAGAGCAGCCATATATGTGGTGTGCGGCAAGTGACCCTGACTCCTCCCCCTGTGACCTCATCACAGGTCCTGTGCACACAGAGCAGCCATATATGTGGTGTGTGGCACGTACCACTGACTCCACCCCTGTGACCTCACCACAGGTTCTGTGCGCACAGAGCAGCCATATATGTGGTGTGTGTCATGTGACCCTGACTCCTCCCCCTGTGACCTCACAGATCCTGTACAGAAGATATTGTGGATGTGGCACATGACCCTGACTCCTCCCCTGTGACCTCATCACAGGTCCTGTGCACACAGAGCAGCCATATATGTGGTGTGGGCACATGACCTGATCTCTCCCCCTGTGACCTCACCACAGGTCTGTGCGCACAGAGCAGCCATATATGTGGTGTGTGTCATGTGACCCTGACTCCTCCCCTATTGACCTCATCAAAGATCCTGTGCGCACAGAGCAGCCATATATGTGGTGTGTGCATGTGACCCTGACTCCTCCCCTGTGCGCACAGGTCGTCATATATGTGGTGTGTGTCAGTGACCCTGACTCCTCCCCCTGTGACCTCATCACAGTCCTGTGCGCACAGAGCAGCCATATATGTGGTGTGTGCAGTGACCCTGACTCCTCCCCTGTGCTCACAGAGCAGTCATATATGTGGTGTGTGTCATGTGACCTGACTCCTCCCCCTGTGACCTCATCACAGGTCCTGTGCGCACGAGCAGCCATATATGTGGAGTGGACACGTGACCCTGACTCCTCCCCCTTGACATCTTCACAGGTCCTGTGCGCACACAGCAGCCATATATGTGGTGTGCGGCATGTGACTGACCTCCCTCGACCTCATCCAGCCTGTGCGCACAGAGCAGCCACTATATGTGGTGAGTGCTCATGTGGACTGGACTTCCCCGTGACCTCATGACAGTCCCGTCGCACGAGCAGCCTATTTGTGGTGTGTGTCATGTGACACGACTCCTTCCCTGATGTCTTTACATACACAGGTCCTGTGCGCAACAGAGCAGCATATTGGGTGAGGAACTGACCTACACCTCCCGGCGACACTCATACAGGTCCGTGACCACACAGCCAATATTTTGCGTTTGTGGCTAGGTGTACCTGAACCAACCAACCTTACACAATCCCAGGTCACTTGCGCAGAAGCACCATAATGGGTGTCGCAAGATGACCTGCTGCTCTCCCCTTGTACCTCATCACAGTCCTGTGCGTCGACAGACCGAAATTAGTGTGGATGTGCACGTGACCGACGGAACCCCCTGTACCTCACCACAGGTCCTGTGCGGCACGAGCAGCCATATAGTGGTGTGCGGCGTAGAGCTGAAGACTCCTCCACTGTGACCTCATCACAGGTCCTGTGCACACAGAGCCCATATATGTGGTTGTGGGCGTAATGACTCCTCCCTGTGACCTCACCAGAGTCTTGGGCAAGATCAGCCATATATGTGGTGTGTATGTGACCTGTCCTGCCCCCTTTGACCTCATCACAGATCCTGTGCGCAAAGCAACTATTTTGTGTTGTGGCAATGATCCCTTACTCCTCCCCCTAGTTGATCTTCACATGCTTTAGTACACCAGTAGCAGTCCATATATGGTTGTCGTGTGGCCATGACCAGATCTCTACCCCCTGTACCTATCAGGTTCTGTGATGCACAGAGACCATATATGGGGTGGTTCATGTACCCTGACTCCTCCCCCTTTACTCGCACAGAATTTGGCACAGAGCATCATTTTAGTTGTGATAGGAGTGACCTGGATCCTCCCCCTGTGGCACAGAGCAGTCTTTATGTGGAATAGCGGCCGTTCCCTGACTCTCCCTGTGAAGAACTCATCAAGGTCCTGTGCCACGAGCATGCCATATATGGGGTGAGGCCACGTGACCTGCTCCTCCCCCTGTGACCTCAACGGTCCATGCGAAGATCTAGCATATAATGTGAATGCGGCGTGACCCATGACTCCTCCCTCTGTGAACTCACAAGGTCCTTGGCAAGAGCAGCATGTGTGGTGTGAGGCACGTTCTAAAAGCCTCAAACTTCTGTGTGTGAATCAGAGCTGAGATCTCACGTGATGGAAGATTACAGTGCGGGGAAGACGGGAAACATTCATATAGACGCCGGCGGTGATGGAGTCAGGGACCGACTCTGACAAATATGTCTCTAGAGCCGCAGTAGAAGATGAAGATGTCGTCCTCATCATGAAGTAGTTATTCCTCATGTCACGTGTAATGAATATCTCCTGCAGTATTACTAATGCCGATTCCAGGGTCGGTAATGAGAGGAGAATTAGCGTTATGGAAGATGAGTCTATGAGGAACGTATTCAGCTGCCGACTCCGAGGAAGAAACTGCTTGTTGTCTGTGGCCTAAATATATAGGTTTTATTAGTAGATGTAAGAAGAAAACTAAATCCTGTAAATAATAAATCTCCTCATATGTTTCCCTTATTATCTCCAGTAATTGTATTATTACAGGATTCTTATGATGTTACATCGCCTCATCTTCTTCTCATTCAGGTCTCTACAATATCGGATCCTCTCAGTGAAGATCTTCTATAGAAGAGAATTTTCCTGATTTACCCATCAAAGATGAATATGGACAGAGACAAGATGGCGGAGAGGATATTACACCTCACCCTAGAGATCCTCTTCCGTCTCACTGGAGAGGTGAGAGATTCTGATGACGTCACATTACATCATTCTTATCTATGGGAATAACGGACAGAACTGGAGAGGTGAGGACTCTGGAAATGTCTGTAGTGAGATTTATTAATGTGTCTCTCCATTACCAGGATTACACAGTGGTGAAGAAGACCTCTAGTGATCACTGTCAGGACCCTGTGTCTGAGGGATGGGGAAGACCCCTGAGCCCAATCACAGGGCCTCCACCTCACCCCCTGATCCATGAGGACATCAATGACCAGAAGATCCTAGAACTCATCTACAAGATGATTGAGCTGCTGACTGGAGAGGTGACAGTGCTGGGAATGCTGGGACATTATACAGTAACACTATGAAGGGATCGGGGGATGACGGTATCATTGTATGTGTCAGGTTCCTATAAGGTGTCAGGATGTCGCTGTCTATTTCTCCATGGAGGAGTGGGAGTATTTAGAAAGACACAGAGATCTGTACAAGAACGTCATAATGGAGGTTCCCCAGCCCTCACATCTCCAGGTAATAGACAGGACTAAATACACACGCCTATAATTATCTGTATGTAAAGAATGAATTCACTCCCTGTATGTGCTTCCTCCAGATCTATCCAGTAAGAGGACAACACCAGAGAGATGTCTCCGTCCTCTTCCTCCACAGGACTGTAACCAAGAAGATCCCAATGCTCCTCAGGATCATCAGGTAGATGGAGAGAAGGTGTCAGTAGATCTCCCCTATGATGTGTAGACGGCTGTGAAGGTCTTGTGCTCAGTCTTGTTTTATCCCCAGTATTATATGTTTTATACTTGTGTAATGAGAATGGTGGAGATGGCAGGATTAGAGCTGATCATAGATGGGACTTCTCCATCTGTCGGTGACTTTTATAATATTTGTTTCAGGGTGAAGATTTGAACCATAATAATACTACAGAGACATATGTGAGGAGTGATGAGCGGTGTAAAGAGGAGATTCCCACATATAACTACCCAGGTGAGTAGTAACCAGTAAATGCAGAGAAGTCACAGATTCTTCTCAGTCACCGGCTGTGGCTGCTTTATCGGTGGTGTAGTCGGCCGTATTACCATGATCACCATTTTACCTCTAGTCCACAACATTCTCCTCCACCCAAAACTGTTCAAATGACTTTGGTCACTGAAAGCCCTTTTCTATAGAACTTACAACCTGGAGGATCCACCTACCCCTGGGATTAGGAGACGCTGACCGTTACCTGCCCAGATCTGTAAACTATAAAGCCAAATGACAGCGCACGTAGAATGTGCTGACAAGATAGAAAATCACTTGAAGGAAAATATTATGATGGGCCTGTAAGAGAAAGCGGAGGGTAATGATGCTGTTGGCTTCCTAGATCCCTGAGATCTTATCGGATGAATCTTCTCTCCCTTCTGTGCTGCTGAATGTCTCATATGGTCCCTACAAGACCAGGTCCAGTCTTTCTGGCCAAACTTCCCTTTTATGATCAACAACATTAAATGTGCAGTGAGGCCAAGTGTGAATTTCTGTACAATAACAGCAGAGTTTCCCTTTATCCTGACTTTTCAATTTGTTTTGAAACCAACTAACTTCGGGCAGGATTGTGATAATCTACATAATAAACATTACACCTGTGCCATAATAAAGTAACTTTCAAAATAATAGCAGTGTGTCCACAAACATGAGTTATCACACAATCTTTCTGCTAGTTATTTCCAGCATTGGGAACATCGCACGCTGGTCTCTAATTCACAACATAATGAGAAATGTAGATAATTTGTACTTTTACAGAAAATAACAAAGAATGTCCATTGTCCGCTCTAATAAACAGCGGTGTCTGCATTTGTCTTTACACACTCACAATATGTATTTTTTGTGGATTTATCATTCCTGTGAATCACTGACCTAATATTTAGTTGTTACCCACAGTTTTTTTTAGACCGGCTTCACATTTATGTTGCGTAGAGTCACCAACTTCTGCCCCTGTCACCTGTTATTCCAGCCCAGGATGCTCGGACTACATCCCACAATTTTTTGGCATTTCTTGGCTTTGCCTCAGAAACGGCATTTTTATGTCGCCCCACAAGTGTTCTATTGGATTCATGTCCGGAGATCGGGCTGGCCGCTCCATAACCTCAATTTTGTTGGACTGGAACCAATATTTTGCTCATTTACTGGTGTTTTACGATATGTAATCTGGTCCATGCTCCCTGGTATGTGGTAAATAGGTCCGGCACCATAGTAAGAGAAACCTGCCCATATCATGATGCTTCACCACCATGCGTCACTGTCTGCAGAGTGTACTGTGGCTGAATTCAGAGTTTAGGGGTCGTCTGACAATCTGTCTGCTCCCCTTGGACCCAAAAAGAGCAATTTTACTTTCATCAGTCAACAACATGTTTCTCCATTTCTCTTTAGATCAGTTGATTTGGTCTTTGGCAAATTGTATCCGCTTTATTACGTGTCTTTGCGGGGACTTCTTGCTAAGAGATTAGCGTCACACAGGCGTCTTCTGTCACAGTCCTCACAGGTGACGTGAGACTGTCTGTGATCATCGGCTGAGCCTCTTCCATTCTGGCTTTTCTTCCATCCATTTGAATGGTCGTCTTCCGTCTTCTTCCACGTCTCTCTGGTTTGGCTTTTCCATGGTAAAGCATTGGAGATCATTTCAGCTGATCAGCCGATCGTTGTCTGCTTTTCGTTATAAGTTTTATCTTCTCCAATCAACTGTTGAATCACAGTACTCTGTTCTTCTGATCAATGTCTTGAACGCCCCATATTTCTAAGGCTTTCCAGGAGAAATGCATGTACAACATGTCCTGGCTTCACCCTTAGATAAGGGCCACCTGGTTCACAAATGTTTCCTCACAGAATGATTGAGCTCACTAATTGATCTTCACACTGCTATTATTTTCAACACCCCCTTTCAACTACCGTATATACTCATGTATAAGCCGACCTGTGTATAAGCCGAGACCCCTAATTTTCCCACGAAAACTGGGAAAACTTATTAACTCATGTATAAGCCGAGGTGGTGCTGCACAAGGGTTATGGTGGTCCAAAAAGATGCTCCATAGATAAATACCCCCCATAAAATGCTGCACAAGGGTTAATGGAGGCCCAAGAAGATGCTCCATAGATAAATACCCCCATAAAATGCTGCACAAGGGTTAATGGTGGCCCAAGAAGATGCTCCATAGATAAATACCCCCCATAAAATGCTCCACAAGGGTTAATGGTGGCCCAAGAAGTTGCTCCATAGATGAATGCAGAGTTTAGGGGTCGTCTGACGATCTGTCTGATCCCCTTGGACCCAAAAAGAGCAATTTTATTTTCATCAATCAACAAAATGTTTCTCCATTTCTCTTTAGGCCAGTTGATTTGGTCTTTGGCAAATTGTATCCACTTTATTACGAGTCTTTGTGGGGACTTCTTGTTAAGAGATTAGTGTTGTGTTGTGTCAACAGGGTATAAACTAATTTTAGTAATTTGTGGAAGTGTGATCAGCTTTGAAGCAATCCTTAATGCAGAGACCAGGTTTCTCAGGGCAGGTTTCACAATGGTAAGTTGTGTCCTTTCGGATTCCCCTTTGAGCATACTCTGCACCATTTTTGTGACCGTCCTGTCCTCGCTATTTGGAGAACCGGTCCTGGGAAATGTTGACCTGAGACAATACTGGCACTATCAGTTTCAGAAGTACCGGGACCCTCACCTCCCCGAGTGCCAAACATTAGGGCCTTGACGACTTCCTCCTGAAACTGAAGGAAGGTCCCCTTATTGCTGCAGATCAGAACAGCACAGAAGCATTGTACGGTGCCATCTGTACAATGTGCATGGCCAATATTTTGCACCATACTTTGGTTTTTCGCATGGCTCTGTATGGTTGGAGGACCTGATCTGAGAGATCTACATCCCCCATGTACCGATTGTAATCCAAGACACAATCTGGCTTTGGGACTTGTGCTGTGGTCCCACAGACAGTGACAAGGGAGCTATTCTCACAGTGTATAGTGGTGAAGAAGAGGACGTCCCTTTAGTCCTTATACTTGACCACCACCATGTTGTCGCTGCATTGGGCTCAGCTTTCATCTTTTCTCAGCATTTGCCCAATTCGCGGCTTAGGGAGGCCTCGCTGATCTCTTCGCATGGTGCCGCAGGCAACTGTACCTCTGGCATAGAAGGTCTTGAAGAGCGGGACGCTGGTGTAAAAGTTACCAGTGTAGAGGTGACAACCCTTATCCAGCAGTGGTGCAGCAATTCCCACACAATTTTCCTACTCACCTCCAGGACGGGGGGCATTCAAGGGGTTAATCTGGGTGTCCTTCCCCTCGTAGACCCTAAATCTGTGGGTGTACCCTGAGGTACTCTCGTACAGTTTTATTCCGTACCTGGCCCTCTTTCTGGGCAGGTATTGTCAGAATTTTAGCCTCCCTTGAAATGACCCAGAGATTCATCAATAGCGATGTCCCTCTAGGGCAGGGGTCCTCAAACTTTTTACACAGGGGTCAGTTCACTGTCCCTCAGACCACTGGAGGGCCGGAATATAGATTAAAAAAAAAAAGGAAGAAATTCTTATGCTCACTGCACAGATCTTATTTTGAAGTAAAAAACAAAACCGGAACAAATTCAATTTTACAATATGCAAAATACCAATATATATATTTGCGCTACAAAAACAATGTACCAGCAATAAAGCTGCCCACACAGAGACATACAGACTGCACTGCCCATCAATGCAGCCTGATCAGTGCCCATCAATGCAGTCTGATCAGTGCCCATCACTGCAGTCTGATCAGTGCCCATCACTGCAGTCTGATCAGTGCCCATCACTGCAGTCTGATCAGTGCCCATCACTGCAGCCTGATCAGTGCCCATCAATGCAGTCTGATCAGTGCCCATCACTGCAGTCTGATCAGTGCCCATCACTGCAGTCTGATCAGTGCCCATCACTGCAGTCTGATCAGTGCCCATCACTGCAGCCTGATCAGTGCCCATCAATGCAGTCTGATCAGTGCCCATCACTGCAGTCTGATCAGTGCCCATCACTGCAGTCTGATCAGCGCCCATCACTGCATCCTGCTCAGTGCCCATCACTGCAGCCTGATCAGTGCCCATCACTGCAGTCTGATCAGCGCCCATCACTGCAGTCTGATCAGTGCCCATCACTGCAGCCTGACCAGTTCCCATCACTGCAGTCTGATCAGTGCCCATTACTGCAGCCTGATCAGTGCCCATCACTGCAACCTGATCAGTGCCCATCACTGCAGTCTGATCAGCGCCCATCACTGCAGCCTGATCAGTGCCCATCACTGCAGCCTGATCAGTGCCCATCACTACAGTCTGATCAGCGCCCATCACTGCAGCCTGATCAGTGCCCATCACTACAGTCTGATCAGTGCCCATCACTGCAGCTTGATCAGTGCCCATCACTGCTGTCTGATCAGTGCACATCACTGCAGCCTTGCCAGTCCATATCATTCCAGCCTCACCAGTGCCCATATTGGTGGAACTCTGCTTTTATTTCAGGCTCAGACTGGTTTTGTGCGAGAGTCCCCAATAAGCAGGTAAATGTCCCCAATAGGCAGCATAGGTCCCCAGTAGGCAGGTAAATGTCTCCAATAGGCAGGTAAATGTCCCCAATAGGCAGCATAGGTCCCTAATAGGCAGGTAAATGTCCCCAATAGGCGGGTAAATGTCCCCAATAGGCAGGTAAATGTCCCCAATAGGCAGGTAAATGTCCCCAATAGGCATGATAGACCGGACCCAGCAGTAAAAAAAAAATACCAGTACTCACCTTTGTCCCCCGCTGTTCTGAAGAGGCGCCCGCTCGACTCCATCTTCTTCTGGCTCAGGCTCGTGACATCATCAGGCCGCGTGATGACAATCGCATCGTCTGTGCTGCATACGGAGGGCCGTAAGTCTTCCGGAGTGGCAGCGTATCGCCTTTCCTCAGCACCTCGTCGTTCCGCCCGGGATTACAAGGCCCGCCATTATTGAACTGTAGTGAAGTTGAATGTCGGCTGAGCCCAGGGGCCGGTGTAGCTGAGGTAGGAGGATCAGCTGCTCGGGGCCCCTTGAGACGGACCGGATAAATGTCCTCGATGGGCCGCACGCAGGTTGTAGTTTGAGGACCCCTGCTCTGGGGTGTGTAAGCCTCAGCAAAATTTCTGCTGACGCGTTCAACCACTGGCCGAGTCTTATATAGACGATCAGAGTTCGGATCGTCACTGGGAGGACACTGCTCATTATCACTATAATGCAATCATTGTTGGATCTCTTCAAATCGTGTCCTAGTCACGGCCATGCGGAATATCTGTACTGTAGAGAATATCAGTGCTCCAGTGTTACCGAAGATCTGGTTTTCTGACTATGCCCATATGTAGCACAATTCCCCAAAATGTCATCATCTCTGCTGCATTTACAGGGTCCATCTGACGTATGAGGACGTGGGATTTTGGGTGTAAAATTGATGGGCATACACGTTTGTCAGGGCCACCATAACATTTATTCGTTCCTCGCTGAAAAAGAATGTGAAGAAGTCAATGTCAGTGAGGCCGGTGGTGTGAGACTGGAGTCCTGAGCAGCTGATGAAATCTGGAATGACGGGCTGATAATTTTCAGGGGTGCAATCCGTAAGGGGTCGAGTGCTGCAGGAGTCACCTGGGTCCTTGGGTGCCTTGTTGGGGTCCTTCCTCACTACATGAGGAGGAATAGAGGAATGTGGGATCTTCCTCACTGCCTGAATCCGTGTCGGAGGCAAGGAAGGTGTAAGCTTCCTCTGGTGAACAGCGCCTTCTTGATGAATGGGCCATTTTTTTTTCCCAAACCTTGAGGATGTGTGTGTAAGTGGCGCTTTACACGTGTGATGTGTGGGGCTTGTGTATAGGGTACTATTTATTATAAATAAAAAGAGAAAAAAAGTAAAGAGAAAAAATGTAGAAGAAACAAGAAAAAAAAAAGAAAAATCAGATGTAAAAAAATAAGTTTGTATAAAACCCCAGATGTTCACTACACTAATGCCCTCACTATAAACTTACCCGACGCAATTATTTTTTTACAAAAGAAAAATGAACATCACCAACAATGTGACGCAGCCTCTCCTAATGCACCAGAAATTACCAGACGCTGCCTCCCTGTGTATAAAGCGACTTTCTATGGTTTTTCTCTAAAACAAGATCGGACGTCACCAAACGCTGCCGCCGGCTCTACTGACACGTTACGTAGAAAACTACTCTGTAGGATTTTTTTTTCTCTGAAAGTAGATTGGTCGTCACTAACGCTGTGACGCCGGCTACGCTACTTTGTTACCTCTAAAACTGAGCTGTACTAACTACTATTATTGTTTTCTAAAAAAAATATATATATCAGACGTCGATTAGCCTGTGATGTCCGTACGCTAACTAGCTAAAAAAAGAAAAAGTCCAGCGGCGCAGTATCTGATCAGAGCGCTGCGGACACAGGAAGAGCATGAATGCTCTGAGCAGGACGCTGCGCACACAAATAAAGTGCGCTAAAAATTCAATTGGGAGGAGAGGAGGGAGGAGGACCTGGAATAGGGTTGGGGGAGGTGCTGCTGTGATCACAGATGAGTTATGTAATTGGAAAAACAGCCGCACTCAAGCAATCTTTCAATGCAAGTGAAAAAAGTTTTATTTGAAGACACCACAGCATAAAAAACGTGTAGAGGTAACGTTTCGACCCTGCAATGGGTCTTTCTCAAACCTAACCAAAGAAAATATACACAAAAAAGATAGAGGGTTAGATCACAAAATTCAATACAATAATTAATAAACAAAGTAACAATTATGTACAGGATCAAGGAAAGGTATATACATATATACATATTTAAACTAAATCCAAGACATAGAGAAATTTGAGAAAAAAATTTTTTTGAAAAAGATTTTTTGAAAAAAATTTTTTAAAAGGCAAAATTATTTTTTATATAGGAAAGACATTATGCACAATATACAAGGAAATATATACACAAGAATTTATGTACAGAATTATGAATACTGAATACACATATGCATAAATTAATGCAATATCTACTAGTAAAGCCCCGTGTAACATCTGAGTATGTGACACACTTTGAGGAGTGCAGTCTCAGGACGGGACAACAGAGAGGCTGAAATGCTTTGATATGGAATAAGGGGGATTAATACAGACACAGAGGCAGTGTATACATAAATACTGACCTTAAGGAAGATAACAGAAAAGGAACAGAGGAGGCCACTGTGGAATATGAAAACTTGAAAACGCTGGAATAAGATGTGGAAAAAAACAGAGGTAAAACTCATGCAATAAATATAGGTAAGAAACATGCACAAACCATGAATAGCCAGGAGCCCCAAATGAGGAGGGGGAAAAGAGGGAATGGGGAGGAGGGACAGGCATACCTCCGGGCCATATATACGGAAATCCGACAGGGCAGGGACCAACTGAAGGTCCTAAGAAAGGAGCAAGTGAGGCAGGGGTTAAAGAAATGTACAGCTGCAAGTACTAGTGTGAGGGCAAGGGGGGAGAGAGAAGTGCTGCATACCTGGTAGGATGAAGGTACAGGTGCCGTCTGTGGTGGTGTGTAGAGACATTGGTAGTCAGTGGGTTAAAGTAGCCCAAAAACCGGAAGTAAGGTGGGGAGGGGGGGCGAGGGTGGCGGGCAGGAGCGCACGTGTAGAAGGAATGAGGCTTAGGCTGCAGGTGGCCTGCACTGCGCTGTATAAAAGAATCACGTGTCATAACAGCAGTGGGGGAGGCAACAGTAAAGGGAGGCTTGGAACGCTGAAAAATGGGGCCCATGTGATGTGGAGGCAAGGAGAGAGCGTCATAGATCGCCCAGGGAAGGGTGGGAGCGATCATGGGAGGGATGCCTGCACTGTGGAGAATGAGGGGAGGGGAATCAAAGCGCTGTAAAAAACTCATATGAGCGCTGTGAAGCCTAGGAGCAGTCCCAGCCAGGGTGGAGGGGGAGGAGACAAAAGAATGGGAAACATAGGAGAGAAGAGTTGGGGGCAGTAGAGAAAAAAAAGAAAAGAAGTAAGACAAAGAAAATAAAGCCAGATAGGTATGAAAGGTGATAGAGAACAAATGAAGGAGAGTATATTTTCTTTGGTTAGGTTTGAGAAAGACCCATTGCAGGGTCGAAACGTTACCTCTACACGTTTTTTATGCTGTGGTGTCTTCAAATAAAACTTTTTTCACTTGCATTGAAAGATTGCTTGAGTGCAGCTGTTTTTCCAATTACATGAGTATCTGGCCTAGTTCCAGGTTCAGCCTGCACCTATTCGTTACTACAGAGTGCACGCCTTTTTCTATTATATCACAGATGAGTCACGCAGCATACAGCACAATTCTGACCAGCCAATCACAGCGGTCGCCGATGCGGGAGGGGCAGTGCAGCCCCCCGGGGTGACGTGCAGGGATGGTCTGCTATTAGTGACAGCAGCCATCTTAAATCGGTCACCGCACAATGCAGCGCGGTGATTGGAAATGGTGGCGCTGTACTAGTACTGCTCTCGGCACGAATGCACCTCCCGCAGAGCAGTGCCAGTACGGCGCATGTCACGAAGGGGTTAATCTGGTTAGTCATATTGGACTGCTGTTACTTTACACACTACTGTATATCTCTAAGCTGTGCATGGCTGATGGCTGTAATATACATTTATTCACGCCTGCAGGAGATGTGTTGGCATGGCTCCAGCCCTGGTTTCATGGATTCACTCCACCTCATAAATTACATTGTTTTTGATCCTAAGAAATTCAGATTACTGCACAATCTCTCCTGAAATGGGGAGCGCTAATGCTTCCTCTACTCTTCTGCTCAGGACTCATAGTTGTTTGTCGGGGAAGTTTTGCATTTTGTATGATTTGTGGTGGAATTCGGTTTGGATGTTCCGGTCACACTTTTGATATTAGTATACATAGGCTCTGACTGAGCGCTCCACACCTCAGCCTCAGGCGTTTTTAATTACATCAGGATCCTACCTTCCCATATAAATGTAGGCTTTAGCCCAAGAGAGGATTCACACAGGCAGGTTCCCAGCAGTGAGAATCACCTTAACATGGATGCTGGGTACACATAAATTGGGCAATTTATATGCTCAGTATTCTCAATTTTTCTAATTTTCTAAAGCAGTAATGCAATTTAAATTTCATATATTTCATGTTTCCATGTTATAGTGCTACATAGTGCTACTTTATTTGTTGGTTATGTATGGAGATGGCTACTCTTAGTAAGCACCTGTTCACACCTGTTTTCTGTTTGGATGTGCCACTCAGTATTTTGATATTGCCATTTTTGCAGACAGTTTACGTAGAAATGTTCAAAAATATAAATTTCAAGGATATGTTATTCAAAAATAATTGGTTTTACTTTTAGAAGATGACTGTACCAGGAGATCAGAGAGACAGCTGACATCTTCAATTTTTAAATCGGATGACCTTGAGATCCCACTGGATACAACTGAAGTGACTGCTATTACTCCAGATATATCATCATCCATTCACAGCAAAAATCAGTCATCTGATTCATTGAAACAGGTCCTGTCTGATTCATTACCAACTACTGAGAAAAATCAAAGTCGCAAAATAAGCATTAAAAAACTAACTGCTCCTAAAGCAAAGAAACCATTTTCACGTTCAGAATATAGGAAAAGTTTTCCCCTTGAAAAGTCTTTTCTTGAACATCAAACAATTCAGATATCAGAGAATAGGTTTTCTTGCTCCAAGTGTGGAAAATCTTTTAACCAGAAATCACATTTTGTTAATCACCAGAGAACTCACACAGGGGAGAAGCCATTTTCATGTTCAGAATGTGGGAAATGTTTTAAACTGAAAGGGCATCTTAATATACATCAGAGAATTCACACAGGGAAGAAGCCTTTTTCATGTTCAGAATGTGGAAAATGTTTTACAGAGAAAGCAATTCTTATTACACATCAGAGAACTCACACAGGGGAAAAGCCATTTTCATGTTTAGAATGTGGGAAATGTTTTAACCAGAACGGGAATCTTAATAGACATCAGAAAACTCACACAGGGAAGAAGCCTTTTTCATGTTCAGAATGTGGAAAATGTTTTACAGAGAAAGCAATTCTTATTACACATCAGAGAACTCACACTGGGGAAAAGCCATTTTCATGTTCAGAATGTGGGAAATGTTTTAACCAGAACGGGAATCTTAATAGACATCAGAGAACTCACACAGGGAAGAAGCCTTTTTCATGTTCAGAATGTGGAAAATGTTTTAACCAGAAAGGGAGTCTTAATATACATCAGAGAACTCACACAGGGAAGAAGCCTTTTTCATGTTCAGAATGTGGGAAATGTTTTAACCAGAAATCAAATTTTGTTAAGCACCAGAGAACTCACACAGGGGAGAAGTCTTTTTCATGTTCAGACTGTGGAAAATGTTTTACAGGGAAAGCAAATCTTATTACACATCAGAGAACTCACACAGGGGAGAAGCCTTTTTCATGTTCAGAATGTGGAAAATGTTTTAACCAGAAATCAAATTTTGTTAAGCACCAGAGAACTCACACAGGGGAGAAGCCTTTTTCATGTTCAGAATGTCGAAAATCTTTTAGACAGAAAGAGCATCTTGATAGTCATCAGAGAACCCACACAGGGAAGAAGCCTTTTTCATGTTGAGAATGTGGGAAATGTTTTAACAAGAAAGGGAGTCTTAATATACATCAGAGAACTCACACAGGGGAGAAGCTTTTTTCAAGTTCAGAAGGTGGGAAGTGTTTTAACCAGAAATCAAATTTTGCTAAGCACCAGAGAACTCGTACAGGGGAGAAGCCTTTTTGCTGTTGAGAATGTGGGAAATGTTTTACAAAGAAATCAGATTTGGTTAAGCACCAAAGAAAATGTTTTACAGAGAAATAGACTCTTGTTACACATCAGAGAACTCACACGGGGAGAAGCTTTTTTCATGTTCAGAATGTGAGAAATGTTTTAACCACAAAGGGCATCTTAATATACATCAGAGAACCCACATGGGGAGAAGCATTTTTCATCTTCAGAATGTGGAAAATGTTTTATGAAGAAATCATCTTTTCTTAGTTACCAGGCAGTCACACAGGGGAGAAGACTTTTTTTTATATTCATAATGTGGGAAATGTTTACTTGGAAATCAACTCTTAACAAACATTAAATGTCACACAGGGAGAAGCCTTTTTCCTGTTCAGAATGTTGGAAATGTTTACCTGAAAATTATAATTTCTTAAAAGGGTTGTCTGCTACTAGGAGAACCCCTTGTTATTCCCCATGTTTGGCCTTGTTGAAATAGAAACACTCATACTTCGCTCCTGTGCTAGTGCAGTTGCAGCAGTGTCTGTACTCACGTTCCCGAGGTTCACATGAGGATGTTACATCGCCCGAGCATTGCGTCTAATCGGTGTTGACTTCACTTTCCCCGCCTTCTGACGTATTGAACATCAATAGGAAGCCAGGGCTGTGGCTGCCATCTGACTTCCTCATGATGTTAGGTTTGTGTGAAGGTGGGGACAGTGTCATCAGCGCTGATTGAGAGCAAGGCTCACATGACCTAACAACATCGCATGAACCCCGGGAACGCAAGTGCCGACACCGCTGGAACAGCGCCGGTATAGGAGGTTTGCATAATTGTTTTTATTTTAACAGGAACAAAAATGAGGAATGAGAAGGGGTCATGTAAGTAATGGACAACCCCTTTAAACATCAAAAATCCCACACAGAGAAAACCCATTATCATATCTAGAGTGTGAGAAATTAAATACTGGAAAATTCGTATTTTGTTGACCATCAAAAATAACTCAGATGGGAAGAACGTATAGACAGTGGGGAAAATAGGTATTTGATACACTGCCAATTTTGCAAGTTTTCCCACCTACAAAGAGTTGAGAGTGCTGTAATTTATTATAGCAGGTTCACTTCAACTGTGAGAGAACTAACAAATAAGAAAAAAAATCACAATGTATGATTTTTAAATAATTAAATTGCATTTTATTGCATGAAATAAGTATTCGATCACCGACCAACCAGCAAGAATTTTGGCTCTCACAGGCCTGTTAGTTTTTCCTTAAGAAGCCTCCTCACTCATTACTTGTATTAGTTGCACCTGTTTGACCTCGTTACCTGTATAAAAGACACCTGTCCACACACTCAATCACACTCTTTCATCTGTATGGGGATAACCTCATCCCATAAGCCAGCTATTGAGGTGTTCAATACAGTTGGAGGGGTTAAGTCTGGTGGATCTGAAGGACTATTCCATCGCCGCTCAGCTAGATCACATGAAATCTTGGTACCGGGGAGATGGATCCTGCCACTGGAACCAGATCGAATCACATTTCACACATTAAGTCAAAGTTAGCTTTGAGCTGTTACACATATTAACTAATACAACCCCAAACCTCCCAAAAAGTGAGGGTGTTTACTGCCATACATTACTGGCAGCAAAAATGATTATTACCAGATTGTGGGGAAAACTAACTCCACGATTCAAAGATGTAATTTTCTCCATTAATATACTTGTTCACGTGAAAAGATGATTTCTTACAAGAACAATCGAGTTGAAGCCTCCTTATTAGGCTATGTGCACACGTTCAGGATTTTTCATGTTTTTTTAGCGTTTGTGCGTCGGTAAAATGCTTAAAAAATGCATGCAATAAGCATCCTATTATTAGAATGCATTCCGCAAATTTCGTGCACATGCTGCGTTTTTTTTCATGAAAAAACAGCATGTTCATTCTTTTTGCGGAATCGCGGCGAGTCCACTGCCATAGGAATTAATTGAACCGCTTACTTTCCACATCTGGCTATGCCCACCATGAGCAAAGTGAGCGGTTCATGTGCGGATGGTACCCAGGGTCTGGAGGAGAGGAGACGAGACTCTGCCCTGGGTACCATATCCATGTTAAAACAATAATTAAAATAAAAAATCGTGATATTCTCACCTTCCGGCGGCCCCCGCAGCTTTCCCGCTCCTCAGCGATGCTCCTAGCAACTCCCGTTCCCAGTGATGCCTTGCGACAATGAACCCAGAAGACATAGCGGTCTCGCGTGATGCTACGCCATCTGGGGTCATTGTCGCAAGGCATCACTGGGAACGGGAGTTGCCGGGAGCATCGCGAGGACGAGGAAGGCTGCGGGGGACACCGGAAGGTGAGAATAGCACAATTTTTTTTTTTTTTTATATTATATCTTTTTACTATAGATGCGGCATAGGCGGCATCAATAGTAAAAAGTTGGTCACACGTGTCAAACACTGTTTGAATCGTGTGACCAACCTGTAAATCAGTTTTCCAAGTGATGCTACAGATCGCTAGTTTTTAGCGGGAATACGTATACTTATAAAATGCGTATTTCCCGCGGCAGGGAGGTGCAGGATTACCGCGGCAATTCCGAACGTGTTCACATAGCCTTAGACTGGAAGCTCCGGCTTCAACATTCAAAGACTACAACTCAGGTGTAACCGAATGTTTCCCCGGATACAGTTCAGCCTGATGAAGAGACCTGAGTAGTCTCGAAAGCTTGCAATTTGTTACCATCTTTTCAGTTAGCCATTAAAAGGTATCAACCACTGAGGACTCTCAACTCTAAATATTTTTCCCCGGATACAGGAATTGTTGAGGGTCTGTTCCTATTCTACCTGTTTAATTCTCAGATTTACACGTTCTACTCTGCTTAATTTTATGACCCCTCAAGCATATTTCTTCTCGTACTGTTTAATGTCTGATAATGTCTTTGGTATTCAATGATTATTCACACATTGTTTTATTTGAAAATAATCTTAATAAAAAGTTTGTAAATTTTTTACATGAAAATCTTTAGTTGTTTATCATTGATATAAAGAGTTTCCTTTTACTGCTACATATATTTAATGCATAAAAGTTTCAGTACTTTAAAACATTATTTTTGGAAATTTAAGATGCAGAATATTTTGTTTTGACAATTTTCTGATATTTATGTATAGGGTGTCGACCCGTCCTCTTCCTCCTGGGCCTCCACTAAAACCCATACGTTCAACAGTGACTGAGCCGCCATTGTTTCTACTTTAAAAGAGACAGCTATGGAAATACTTCCCCCACTGTCTCCCCCAGAAAAAGGTGTTTTATTTCAGCTGCAGATGAAGGAAGGGAGACACACTAGACATTACTAGTGGGTAGGCGGAGCCCAGATGGGATAGACACCTCAGATTAAAAAAGCGTGTTGACCGGCCCCTCCAGCTCGGGCTCCTCCTACTCAGCTCTCCAGTTTTCAATTTGAGGTCAGAGAAGATAGTCGCTGCTGGAAGCAGCTCCTCAGAAGATTTTATTATTTTTTATCGGACAAGAGACTTGGATCACCAAATGTGGTCTAGAGGTCTCAGGGGTCTCAGCGCTGCTGAACCCCAACCTCTCCCTTGGCGGATCTGTATTACCCTATATGGTGGTCCCTGCAGAACCCTGCCGGCCCGGGGGGATGAGGATGGCTTCCCTGGCAGGGACGCAAACCACGCTGCAGGGGTCACTGCGATCCCTGCCCTGGGGGGGAAGCATGGGCACGCGCCAGAAACCCCTGGGGGTCCCTGTGGCGCATGACGGGGTGAGTACTCCACATTTTTATTATGTGTGTGAGTGATTCAGCGGCTGCTGCGGCAGCCGCTGTTACAGTATATGTGGTGACTGTTGTATTTTTGTCCGCAGGTGGATGCCTGCAGGACGGGGATCGCGGGACCGGAGAAAGGGGAGTCCCGCGCTTTTTTTTTTTTTGAAGACGGGGGGCGTGGCTTCACGTCTCCCGGGCAGGAAGCGCTCACTGAGCGCGCTTTTCCCCTGCCTTCTCTTCCGGCTGCCTCCTCAGTGCGGCGGCGCTCCGGGCTCCTCTCTCTCTCCGTCTTCCCGCACAAGCCTAAGAAGACAGCACCGCGAAGTTTAACTGTGAGTCGCTTCTGCCTATCAGGGCAGAAGCTTAAAGAATTCTCTCCCCCATAGCGCAGGTTGCCACACTGAACGTCGCTAAATTTAGCGACGCTTTTTGAGTCGCAGGATCTTTATGAGATGCGCCATTTACGAGGCCGCGGGTCATGGCTTCAGAGCAGTGCTAGGCTCCATGTGTGTTTATAAATCTTCCCTGGTCTGGTTGGACCGTTTGCGGGAGAAACTTGAACCTCAAGTACCTGAGGTGGACGAACTATTCGAATTGTTAGAAAGTGCCTTCCAATATGGCCATGATGCGAACCTGGATACTGTGTCATTGCTGTCCAGGACACAATCCTCGGCGGTCTCAGTCAGGAGAGCACTGTGGCTTAGACAGTGGACCGGTGATGCGGTTTCCAAGCAGGGCTTGCTATCCTTAGCTTACAAAGGAGGTCAGCTATTTGGATCTGACCTCACAGAGCTGATTGCCAAAGCAAAGACAAAAGAGACAGCTTTACCGCAGCGAAGAACTGTGACTTCTAAGCCTGGCAGACCCGGTACCAGTAGTGGTCGACGGTCCTTTCGGTCCAGGGGACGATTCGGTCAGCCCTCTTGGGGGTCGGGTCGTCCCTCTTTTTCGGGCAAAAAGACCAATCAGAGATCCCGCACTCCCTGGAAACAAAATTCCCGTCAAGATAAGAGGGAATCTGATAAAAAGCCCGCTAAGGCGGATTGACGCCAGGGTGCCGCTCGAGGGCTCTCGAGTGGGAGGTCGCCTGCTCCAATTCAAATTGACTTGGGTTTCCAGTGTCCCAGATTCCTGGGTAACGCGGGTCGTTTCGGCAGGCTATTTCATAGAGTTTTCTTCCCGACCCCCGAACAGTTATTGCCAATCTCGCATCCCGTCAGAGCCCGAGCTATGTGCCGCTTTACTGCAAGAAGTCGAATTTCTTCTGCAGAAGGGTGTGGTGATACCGGTTCCACCAGAGGACAGGGGAAGAGGATTTTATTCCAATCTCTTTGTGGTCCCCAAAAAGGAGGACAAGTTTCGACCCATCCTGGATCTCAAAAGATTGAATCGGCATGTCCTCACCCGAAAGTTTCGCATGGAATCACTTCGCTCCGTGGTGGCAGCATTGTCGCAGAACGACTTTTTGGTGTCAATCGACATTCGCGACGCCTATTTACACGTCCCAATCGGAAAGGCTCACCAGCGTTATCTTCGTTTTGCCATAGGACAAGATCATTACCAATTTGTGGCCTTGCCATTCGGTCTGGCCTCGGCGCCCAGAGTCTTTACAAAGATTCTGGCTCCTCTCATGGCAATACTACGAAGACAGGGAGTCACGATCCTTCCCTATCTGGACGACCTTTTGATTGTGGCATACTCAAAGGAGGAGGCGGTGACGGCTCGCGACCTTTCACTTCAGCTCCTGGAGGACTTCGGGTGGCTGGTCAATTGGGAGAAGTCGTCTCTGGAACCGTCACAATCAATCCTGTTTTTGGGGATGCATTTCGACACGGTACAGGCAGTGGTGTCCCTGCCTCCAGACAAGCAAGCATGTCTCCTTCGACATGCACGGGTGATGAAGTCTTCAACGACAATGTCCCTTCGCAGATGTATGCGCCTTCTGGGGTTGATGGTGGCCTCAATGGAGGCACTTCCGTTTGCCCAATTTCATTCCAGGGCTCTCCAAAGGTTCATTCTAAACCGCTGGGATCGGTCACAGACTTCACTGGATTGCAGTGTTATCATCTCTCACAAAGTACGAGAGTCTCTAGGATGGTGGATCCGTCCGAAAGGGTTATCCATGGGGAAGTCCTTCCTTCCTCCAAAGTGGTCAGTCATAACCACCGATGCCAGCCTGACAGGCTGGGGGGGTGTTTGGAACGGTCTCTGGATTCAGGGAGTCTGGTCGTCGGAGGAGTCTGTCTTGCCGATCAACATCCTCGAATTGAGGGCGATTTTCCTTTGCCTCCAACACTGGACGGTCCCTTTAAGCGGTCTACCAGTCCGAGTACAGACAGACAATGCGACGGCGGTCGCATATATCAATCACCAAGGCGGGACAAGGAGTTCCAGACTCATGGTGGAGGTATCTCGGATCCTGATATGGGCAGAGACCAGAGTTCCAGCCATCTCTGCGATCCACATTCCAGGAGTTCAGAATATCACGGCGGACTTTCTAAGTCGCGAGAGGATGAATTCCGGAGAATGGAGTCTCCATCCGGAAGTTTTTGCACTGCTGTGCTCCCGTTGGGGGACTCCTCAAGTGGATCTGATGGCATCCAGGTCCAATGCCAAGTTACCGACATTCGTGTCCAGGTACAGGGATCCGAAGGCTGTAGCGGTGGATGCTCTAGTGGTTCCGTTGGACCATTTCAAACTAATCTATGTGTTCCTGCCGATTTCTATGCTACCTCTGGTACTCCGGCGGATCAGACTGGAGAGAATCTCAGCTATATTGATAGCACCAGATTGGCCGAGGAGAACATGGTTCTCGACGCTGATGTCGCTCCTGGCGGCACCGCCATTTCCACTTCCTCTTCGTCCGGACCTGTTAACCCAGGGGCCCGTTCGTCATCCGGGCCTGCAGTCTCTGCGTTTGACGGCGTGGCTCTTGAGACCGAAATTTTGACCCGTCAAGGGTTTTCAGCCAAAGTCATTGCCACTTTGCGAGCTGCCAGAGGTCCGGCTACTTCTAGAATTTACCACAAGACTTGGGAAGCCTTCTTTTCGTGGTGTTTGGGTTCTTCAAGGAACCCGAGGATTTTTTCCATTCCTAATTTGTTGGCTTTCCTACAATTCGGGCTGGACAAGGGTTTGGCAGTGAGCACCCTGAGGGGTCAGGTTTCTGCTCTGTCCTTGCTGTTCAGAAAGACTATCGCTTCGCGTAGGGACGTGCGTTCCTTTTTTCGCGGAGTAACCCGCCAGTTTCCGCCGCGGAGGGCACCTGTGTCTCCTTGGCGTCTCAACCTTGTTTTGGAGGCTCTTCAACATGAGCCTTTTGAGCCTATGGACTCTGTTAGTCTTTCTTTGCTTTCTTGGAAGGTTGCTTTCCTTGTGGCGGTCACCTCTTTGAGAAGGGTTTCTGAGTTGGTGGCTCTTTCTTGCTCGCCTCCTTTCCTGGAGTTTCACCCGGATCGTGTAGTGCTTCGCACTCGGGGCGATTTCCTACCTAAGGGGGTATTGCGTTTTCATGTTAACCAGGATATTGTGTTGCCCTCTCTTTGTCCGAGGCCAAGGAATGCGAAGGAACGGGCCTTGCACACATTGGATTTGGTGCGGGCTTTGAAGTTCTATTTGACTGCTACTCAAGGTTTTCGGAAGTCGGACTCTCTTTTTGTGATTCCAGCAGGTCGTCGACGTGGTCAACGAGCTTCCAAGGATTCTTTAGCTCGTTGGATTCGGTCGGCCATTTTGGAAGCTTACCGACTTAAGGGCGAACCTTGCCGATTAAGCTTCGAGCTCACTCCACGAGGGCTGTGGGCTCATCGTGGGCTTTCCATCAAGGGGCCTCGGCGGCCCAGCTCTGCCGGGCGGCGACCTGGCGCTCCGTCCACACTTTTACAAAATTTTATAAGGTGGACGTTAGTGCTTCCGCTGATGCAGCCTTGGGACGTAGGGTCCTACAGGCGGCGGTAGTTTAAAGTTCTCGTTAACTTGTGTGTTAGCACTAGTTCGCAGTTTCTTAGGTTGTTGGGTTCTGCCTTTTCTGGTTTTTTCCCACCCTTAATTTTTGGACTGCTTTGGGACGTCCCACTAGTAATGTCTAGTGTGTCTCCCTTCCTTCATCTGCAGCTGAAAGACGGATTTTGGTAAGAACTTACCTGTAAAATCCTTTTCAGCGAAGAAGGAAGGGAGACACACATCCCTCCCATGGCAGAAGTGTGTTGTTGTATTTACATATGCAGCGTGACCCTTTCTCTGATAAGCGATTATCTGGGCTGAGGTCGACGCGCTACGGCTCTGTTCCAGCATTGCCAGCTCATCGCAGTGGTCAGGTTCCGTGAGTAGTACCTGGAACTGTGTGGTTTTTTGCCTAAATGCATGCATAACCTGTATTCTTGTGTTTTTGTCTCTGAAGTCCTTCAGAAGGGGTTATGTTGCTCCGCTGGTGATATTGCTCTTCCTTAAGCTTGTGTACAACTGGAGAGCTGAGTAGGAGGAGCCCGAGCTGGAGGAGCCGGTCAACACGCTTTTTTAATCTGAGGTGTCTATCCCATCTGGGCTCCGCCTACCCACTAGTAATGTCTAGTGTGTCTCCCTTCCTTCTTCGCTGAAAAGGATTTTACAGGTAAGTTCTTACCAAAATCCGTCTATCTGCCTGTTATGGTTGGGGTTTAGGGAAGGGGGGTTGGGTATGTTTTGTATTGTGGACAGCCTTGTAATATGCGATTAACCAGCTATGTAATACGGAAATGCTCTGCTGATAGGATATTGGAAACTACATATATCTACTACAGTAAATATGGCGGGGTCAGTGACAATACTTATCTGGAATGTAAGGGGTCTTTCTTCTAGTGATAAGTCAGGAAATCTTTCAGTATGTCAGACTCTTCAGATGGAAAAACCTGCTCTGATTTATCCGCAAGAAACACATCTTACCTCTGAGAAATGTCATCTACTAAACAAGAAGTGGTTACAGGCCGACTATCACCCCACGCACTCTCCATACTCTCGGGGAGTCAGTATATTAGTACACCCTAGTGCACAATGTGAGGGTCTTACAGTGATAACAGATACAGAGGGTCAGTACGTCTGTTTGTTCTGTAAGGTGACTACTGAATCTCTAGTAATAATCTCTCTCTACAAACCACCACCGTATTCCAGGAGAATCATACATAACATTCCCACTATTATTGCCAGCTTCTCACAAATCCCATATATTATAATAGGGGACTGTAAGGCTAAGTTCACACGTTGCGGAATTGCCGCGGAAATTTCCGCGGCAATCCCGCACTTCTCCCGCAGGAAATACGCATGTTTTTTGTATGCTAATTCCCGCCAGAATAATAGCGTTTTGCAAGCGTAATTAGCTTGCAGAATGCTAGCGTTTTCCTAGTGATCTGTAGCATCGCTTGGAAAACTGATTGACAGGTTGGTCACACGAGTCACACATAGTGTTTGACACGTGTGACCAACTTTTTACTATTGATGCCGCCTATGCCGCATCAATAGTAAGAAGATCTAATGTAAAAATAATAAAAAAATAAATAAATAATGATATTCTCACCTTCCGGCGGCCCCTGCAGCTTTCCCGCCTCTCAGCGACGCTCCCGGCAACTCGCGGTCCCAAGGATGCATTGCGACAAATCACACCGATGACGTAGCATCTCGCGAGACCGCTATGCCATCTGGGTGATTCTCGCAAAGGACTCTTGGGACCAGGAAGTTGCCGGGAGCGTTGCTGAAGGCGGGAAAGCTGCGTGGGACGCCGGAAGGTGAGAAATATCATTATTTTTTATTTTAATTATGTTTTTACCAGGGATATGGTACCCAGGGCCTGGAGGAGAGTCTCCTCTGCTCCAGACCCTGGGTACCATCCGCACATGAACCGCTTACATTGCGCATAGTGGGCATAGCCACATGCGGAAAGTAAGCGGTTCAATGCATTCCTATGGCAGCGGAATCACCGCGGTTACGCTAAATTAATGAACATGTTGCTAGATTTTCCGCGAAGCGTTTTTTTCGCGGAAAATACCGCAACATGTGTACAAAACATGCGCAATCAATTAACAAGTATAGAATGCTTAATGCTTGTGTTTTTTTCGCGGTTTAACCGCGGAAAATCGCGGAAAAAACGCGAAAAAAACGCAATTATTCCTGATCGTGTGCACTTAGCCTAATAATACACCGGACTCTCACTGGGATAGAGGGAGGCATGAAGCTAAGAGGGTAGAAGGCAATTGTATCCCTTTTGGTCACTTAGGCCAGTCTCACATGTCCAGATTTTTCTAGTACGTGAAGAAACGGTCCCGGAGCTGTCCATATGTGCACGTAGGCCATCCGTGTGCAGTCCGTGTTTCTCGTCTGTGGACTATCCATGTGAATGCGTATCACACACAAAGGTTTTGAGGTCCATATGAGGGGTTAAGGCATTAATTAAAGGCTTGGAACTTGCAAAGGTGTGATCCATTAGTGATTATGTGTTAAAACAGTTCCTAAAAAGTTTTGGACAATGACATCATCTTAGGGTGTGTGTTAGGACTCCTTTGGTGTCACAAATATGTCTAGTGACAATGAGGTGTTGTTGTGGTTGGCATGGCTTGTGTCACGTCGCTTTGGGGTTCGCCACCATATGCTTCATGAGGAACCACGGCTGCACAAGAGGCAATGGGTTCACCCTCTACTCTTGGGATGGGATGATTTAGAGAATCCTGCTTTGAGCAGGGGGTTGGACCAGAAGGCCCAGGAGGTCCCTTCCAACTCTACCATTCTATGATTCTATGATTCTTACTACGATGTTGATGATGGGAGAGTGGTTAATGTGGCATTACCAGAGGAAAGACACCATGCTCCCCGAGTTGCTCACTCTGCCCTTCTAGTCAGGAATATTTTTGCTGATTATTTTTTGACACCAGAGGGTAGTGTGCCATGGCAAATGGAGGAGCACAACTAATGTTACACTTATATATGCATTCTGTCCAAAAGTGTAATGTTTTTTTTTAATTTTTTTGGCCTTTTATAACAAATTGGTTAGGGACTCGCAAGGCAATGAGGACCCTTGACCCTGGACGTTGCAAGCTTACATTTCATGTGGGTAACTGATGCATGGCCGTCTCAAAGCCTTATTGCTCCCCATAACAAATAACTAATACCTCATTATAATGTGTTTACTGTGGGTGTGATCAATATGCCATGTATTAAAGTATGTATTTGGTCTGATAATTGTAGACTAACACCAAATACCTAAGACCCTCACTCATTGACTGTGTTCTGGAAGGAGAGTGGGTCACCTTGCCATCATGTTGTTCAGACATACTGACGTTGAAGTGTCCAATTTCACTGCCATTTGACCACGGTCAATAGTGCTACGGCTACGCAGTTGTGGCTATGATGGGGCGCAGCTTCAGTGACCTCACTGCTAGTCAATGAAGTTGCGTGCGCCACCATCTTCTCCTTTCCCATTATTTTTCATCCAGGACGGATTAATATTACCACCATCCTGGTTGTAAAGTGTTTATATGGGCCAGATATGGATTACTTCATGGGACATAACGGTGGACAGGTATAATATATTGCTTATTTGTTTTGTAATTTTTCTCTTTCGGTCATATCAATTACTTTAAAAATTACATAGACTTTGACAAATAAACAAGACATATTAACACTTTACCAATGTGTTTTATTTTTCTTACAACACATGTATTCATCCGAGAGTACAGCAAAACAAAACCAAATTTTTTGACAACATAATGAAGGTAACCTACTTATTTAGGTTATTCATAAATCCACAAAGTCACCATGACTGGAGAAAGATTCGTCCATGGTATTTTCTGCGTTTACACGTTCGGGGCTGGAGGACTGTGTGGCCATTTGTCCTGTAGGCATTATGGGCTGGCGTGTGTGTGTTTGAGGAGGTTGAGTTTGCAAAACTGATGGTGTAACAGATGTAGATGGGTGATAAGGTTGTGTTTTGTAAGACTCATCCAAAAATGTTTGGGAAACACTTTGTGGCTGAGGTAAAGTAGGTTGCGAGTCAACAATCTGGCTCAGATATGACTGCGAACTACTATAGGTATCACCACTTGGCATACGGTTGTGCGGACCAAATTGGCTCACCACAGGTGCCTGGTGCCTTGATGGCAGATTGTAGGGCTGTGGCATAGCAAAATTATCACCACTACTATCCCCCACAGACATGCTGGAGAACATTGTTTCTGAATGTTGGCTGTAGATGATGCTTGGATCAGACATTTGCCAATATTGCTGGCTACTGGCACAGGCATGAGGTAGTGAGGCTGGATCAGACATTTGCCCATGTTGCTGGCTACTGGCACAGGCATGAGGTAGTGAGGCTGGATCAGACATTTGCCCATATTGCTGGCTACTGGCACAGGCATGAGGTAGTGAGGCTGGATCAGACATTTGCCCATATTGCTGGCTACTGGCACGGGCATGAGGCTGGATCAGACATTTGCCCATATTGCTGGCTACTGGCATGGGCATGAGGCACTGAGGCTGGATCAGACATTTGCCCATGTTGCTGGCTACTGGCACAGGCATGAGGTAGTGAGGCTGGATCAGACATTTGCCCATATTGCTGGCTACTGTCACGGGCATGAGGTAGTGAGGCTGGATCAGACATTTGCCCATATTGCTGGCTACTGTCACGGGCATAAAGCACTGAGGCTGGATCAGACATTTGCACATAATCATGGATGGAGCAACGGGCAGGAGGAAACCAAACAGGAGCATACATTTGTGGATAAGGATGTCTGGAGGCAGGAGGTGGAAGCATGGACAAGGGTACAGGCATTTGCTGTAATTGTTGTGTTTCTGGGCCAGGGTAGGCCCCTGAAGATTGTGCCTACATTTTGTGCATGTGTTATGTTGGTAGCAGATGTCATCTGTATTTGATGCTGGGCAGCTTGCCATTGTACAATGGGTCCTAGCACCGGGTTTGGGTCCTGCTCTCCTTGGCTTGCAGCAATGAGGGTCAATATTGCAGCCCATACCCATTCCTGCCGTTCATCAGGAACGTTGGCTAGGCAAGGAGAGAGGGAGCGACAAAACCCATCTGCTGAATTTTCTGGTGTCATGGAATTTGGTATGGATAAAACTTGAGCATCAGTGAGCTCGGGCAGCATACATGGCTCTTCAGGTGATTGACTTCTGTCCGCCAGACCAGCTCCATTACCAGCAGCAACCACCAGAGGGAGCCCAAACTCAGAAGCCAGATCAAAAGTGTTCACAACAGTTATCCCTTGCTATTGAGACTAAGAAGTGTGTGACCACTTAGCACCATGGTGTAATTACAAAAATTAAGGATTGTCCACCATGAGCACTGTTCTAAACCATTTGAACAAACACAGCCTGCAGGACCTTGGCTGGGTCTAACAACACAAACATTACCACAATTACCAATGAGCATTAGCCATATGTAAGGCCTTGTGTTACACTCGGTCCCAGCGCTGGCAATGCACTCCGTTCTGCTCACTCACCTGTTCCTCTAGCTGTCCCTCTGCAGCAGTCTGCGCGCGGGCTGGGGTCTCCTGTCCCATCTGCTCCTCGGCGTCCTGTGTCCTCCTCCACTTCCTGGCATGCTGCTGGCAGGCCTCCAGATAGACTGCTTAGGACGCGAGGCCGCGCCCACCGTCTCTCTTAAAGGGGCAGCGTGCATTTTTTGAAATAGCTAATTAACCAATGGCTGCGCACTCAGTACTATATCTGGTCACTCCACCATTAGGGGAGTGCCGGAGCAACATGTTCTATCATTGCTACATCCGGTTCTGTTCCTGATCTGTCTGCGCTGCGTCTGCAATCTCTGTGCTTCGCTTACACTGTTTGTCTCCTCAGATCATTGCTAACCCGTATCTGGCTAACCTGGACAATCTCGGCTATTACTGGCGCAAGTGTCATCCCGTTCCGCCATCAGCCATCCGTACCCGTGGACCGTGACAAGGTCACTGAAGCCAGCCTGCTACCATCCGTTCTGGACCAGGACCTTACCCTTCTCCGTCAAGAACCCTCCACGGACTCTGTAAATACCTGTTACCCTTTTGGTCCCTCTGGGACAGCTGCCACGTGTCCGGGGTCTAACTGGAGGTAGCACCTGTGTCCTCGGGTATTCCATTCTGGTCCTGTTCGAGGGGCCTTACTACAGGTACCCGGGGCTCACTAGTTACGCCCCCTTCGGAGCCCCCCGGACCGCGGTCTCGAGGTTCCACATTAAAAAATAAAAACGAATGTGAACTTCACCACCTCTGCCTCCGCTTCCATTCGTTACAAATTGCTCCGGCCATGGAACCCGCTGGATCCCAGAGATCTCCGACCACGGATCTGTGCCAGGAGGTGACCCGTTTGGGAGTTCAACAGGACAAGATCACGACTTATCTACGCAGCTTGTCTACCCGCATGGATTCCTTGGGGTCCTCGTCTGCACCTGACTCTTCTATCAATAATCAGGTACCAGTTCCCATGGCAAGTCAAGGTCCCCGTCTGGCGGCTCCTACCCGTTTCCAGGGTGACCCTACTCAGTGTCGGGGTTGTGATGATCCTGCAAGCTCCTTATCCTGTACTTCTCTAGAAGTCTCCACAGCTACTGCATTCATTAGGCTTTGCAGCCTGTGGGCTTCCCCCCCCTTCAGCTCACTACATACTCTGTGTAATCTGATTCCAGGTGGCTAGCCCCCACAGGGAGGCCGGCTGAAAGCGGCTGACAAACCACATGGTCTGTTCCTTTGTTGTATGGTAGTTATTCAAGGTCCAATATCTTGGCTCCTGTGTATGTTATAAGTATGCAATTTTAATATCTGCCAATTCATCGTGAATCCAGGGATCAGTGAAGTTTCTAAGCGCTGGCACCAGCAGAACCTAAGAAACAGATTTCTGCTTAGCCGATCCACCCAGGCACTCTGCGTTTAGACTTAAATGCACGCCAACATCTTGCGGAGTACAATGGTATGCTCTGCATCGCTGTATGAGACTCCATCTCTTATTTATGAAAGTTTTGAGTTTTCTGAACTAAGAGTAACCCTTAGAGCAAGAGGAGGACCCTGGTAACTCCACCCCGTTTATGATGTCACGGCCACAGGTCTATAAGGTAGGGGCCAGGTATTCTGGCTCAGATCTGCCCTGGACACCAGACTTATAGCAGCTCTGTGATGCATTGTGATGTGTCTCCCCTCCCCCGACCGCATGGCTTGCCTACTATGATCTAAGAACTGTAAGTTGATCTTCCTTATGTTAACCCCTTTTATTTTCTAATTGTCTTGTACATAACTATATTGCCTCAGCTTGTTACATCTTTTTATATTGTATAAGCACTGCCTGTCTTTTTAGGAATAAACCTATAAATTTATTAGTTTGTTTCTCCTGCTCTATAAACGAATTTGCACGTGCCTGAAGCACTACGCTACTGTTTTGGGGTTGCTACGGACCCTCTTGATAAATTGTTCATCAAAAGCCGTAGCTGGTGGCAGCTAAAAGGAAGGGGTGTAAAGTGTTAATCTATTGGGTGACGCTGGCAGTGACGGAGCGGGGTTTATAAGGGTACTGCCTGGCTGCAGCCAGGAGTAATTATAATTCCCTCACTGCAGCGTGCCCAATAGCCAGCACACATCCAAGTGACCCGTCTGGCGACCAATTATCCTAGGTGCAGTTCCCTGACTGACCTGAGGGTAAGGGGGCGCCAGAGAGCTGCAAGTTCCTAAGTGGAAGTGGGATAATTAAAAGTCCCTGCAGTTTACCGGGTCGGACGGCAGCAGCCGTCGTGTGTGTGCGCGTTTTCGTCACATTTGCGGCATGGAGGGATCACAGGCCGTGATACCCCGGGCTACCGGTGTGGCAGACCGCGTGCACGGTTCATCACATATTGGTGGCAGCAGTGGGATTATAGAGCATTAGTGATCTGGTTTGAGCAATCATTCCATTCACTAAAAAACTTGCACGGTTCTTCAGCGACCCTGCAACTAAAGTTTTGGAGAACAGACTCAGTGTTTATTAGTCCTGAGACAATTGTGTGTACTTGCGGTTACCCCTCCCTTCTCTTTGTTTTTCTATCCTATCTTTTATTTGGCAACCATGGCTACGAGGGGATTCGACTGGTATAATCGGAGTAGCAGGGAAACTCTTCTAGCCATATGCGAGTGGAGGCAGATTGTCCCCATGGACCAAACCAAGGCCGCAGTGATCCAGGCCCTGATGGCACGGGACCACGCTCAGAGCGAGGAGGGCGCAGGAGCCGGCCCAAGCCAAGGTGGTGCCGCAGGAGCAGAGGCCCAACCCCTGACTGCTTACACCCAGGGCGGGATGGACCCTTACCTGCAGGCGGCCCTGGAGGGACTCTCCACTGACGACCATGAAGAACGCCTGAAGCTGATCCAGAAAGCTCAAGAGAGAGCCGACCAGCGAGAGGCCAACCAGCGAGAGGCCGAGAGAGCCCAGCGAGAGGCCGAGAGGGCCGAGCGGGAGGCTGAGAGAGCCGAGCGGGAGGCTGAGAGAGCCGAGCGGGAAGCTCAGAGAGCCCATGAACTGGAGCTGCTCAGACAAGGGGCAATGCCCTCCACAGCCCAGAGCAGTGTGCCCAGCAGCGCTCAAAGTCCCAAGCTCCGGCCGGAGCACTTTCCCGTGATGGAAAAGGACGGAGACTTGGACACTTTTCTGCGGGCCTTTGAGAAAGTCTGCAGACAGTACCGGCTGCCTGACAACCAATGGGCCAGGTACTTGACTCCTGGGCTAAAGGGCAAAGCTCTGGAGGCGTTTGCTTCACTCACGCCGGATCAAGATGACAACTATCAGGCCATCAAGCAGGCCCTGATCGCCAAGTACCAGCTAACCCCTGAGGTATACCGAAAGAAGTTCCGGAACCTCCAACGTGGCCCACATGACAGTTATAGCGATGTGGTGCAAGGACTCAGGAACCACTTTGACCAGTGGATCCATGGACTGTCAGTTGACACCTTTGAGAACCTGAGGGACCTGATGATCAAAGACCAGTTCCTGCATCTGTGCCCAGCTGAGGTCCGACAGTTCATCCTGGACCGAGAACCGGAGGACGCGGTCAGAACAGCACGGATCGCCGACAGCTATGAGGCCAACCGGAAACCCGAGGTGCGGAAGCCCGTCACCACCCGCTGGGGAGGGGGTAAGCCTGCAACCAACCCCAGTGCCCCTGCCAGCCGTCCCTCTGGAGGCACTATCCCCTTTGCCAGCGCCAGGCCTACATCAGACCCCCGCCAGTGTTTCTCCTGTAAAAGGACTGGACACATCAGCGCCATCTGTCCGGAGAGGCAGAAGAACCCCCAGCCAAGGCCTCCGGGCCCAACGCCTCTGTTCTTTTGGTGGGTGGTGTGGTGGGGAGGGTTGATGACAACGTGCAGCCCGTCCGCGTGGGGGCCCGTCTTGCTACAGGCCTCAAGGACACCGGGGCTGAACGAACCCTCATCCGACCCGAACTGGCGGCCCCTGAAGAGTTGATTCCGGGGAAAACCCTAACTGTCACAGGGATTGGGGGCGTCCACTACCCCTTGCCGATAGCCCGAGTTTTCATTGACTGGGGTGCCGGGAGCGGGGTGAAGGAAGTGGGGGTGTCCGAAAACCTGCCCACTGATGTTTTATTGGGGACTGATCTGGGGAGGATGGTGGCGTACTATGTCCCTGACACCCCTTCCCAATCTGATGATAAGGTTAACGTTAACCATGATGTTGATGTTGATGATGATGGGAAACTGATTGTGTTACCTGCTAATGCTTTGCGAAGTGATGATGCAACTGATAACCTTTCTTTCCCTAGGACTGATGTTGATAGTGATGTATCTGTGCCATCTGAATCTGTTAACCCTTTCTCTGAAGTGGTAGATGTGTCCACAGGTACAGGAGCGTTCAGTCCCGTCGCTCTGCGGAGTGAGACGGCTGAGGAACCCCTAGCAGGAGCAAGCGACAGTGCTCAAGGAAATGGGGAGGTGCATGGGAACCGGGAGGAAGGTGACGCCATGACACTGACCAGTGCCACCGAGGAAGGTAACTGGCCCATAAGTAGCACTGCTCCTGAAGTGTTGGGGGTGGATGGGGAGGTAGAGCCCATAGCAGCGCAGGCTGATGGGTCTATAGAAATCCCCGGGGAGACTGCATATGTAGCTGCTGTCCCCCGCAGTCAGAGTGCCCGGATCGCAGGTAGCGCCCTGCCATCTGGACCCTCCTCCGCTACAGGAGAGACTGAACCAGAGGTGGACCCAGAGCCGGTCCCAGAGGGTCCCAGTGAGGAAGGAACCCTGACGTCACTTCTGGCTGCCTCCAGCCAGGAGTTCCAGGCCGCTCTGCACTCAGATGCGAGCCTGGAGAACTTGAGGCACCTCGCCGAGACGCCCACCTCCGTGACTGATAAGGAGAGGGTGTTCTGGGAACGAGGAAGGTTGTACCGGGAGACAGTACCCGGAGATTCCCAAAAGGTGGGTTGAGGGAAAAACAGCTGGTCGTCCCGCACCAGTTCCGAGGTGAGTTGTTGAGGATTGCCCATGAGATTCCACTCGCTGGACACTTGGGGATCAGCAAAACGAAGGCACGGCTGTCTCAACACTTCTATTGGCCCAAGATGGGGACAGATGTGACTAACTACTGCCGCTCCTGTATCACCTGTCAAAGAGTGGGGAAGGCGGGGCCTGCTCTTAAGGCTCCCCGATCCCATTGCCAGTGATAGAGGAGCCTTTCCAGAGGATCGCGGTGGACATTGTGGGCCCGCTGGCCGTCCCCAGCAGCTCTGGAAAGCAATACATCCTTACTGTGGTAGACTACGCTACCCGGTACCCGGAGGCAGTAGCTCTGTCCTCAACTAGGGCAGATAAGGTGGCGGATGCACTGGTGACCATCTTTTCACGGGTAGGATTTCCCAGGGAGATGCTTACCGATCAAGGGACCCAATTTATGTCTCGCCTAATGAAGGCTCTCTGCAGCAAAATGCAGGTGACGCGTATGGTATCGAGTGCGTATCACCCACAGACCAATGGTTTGTGTGAGCGCTTTAACGGTACCCTCAAACAGATGCTCCACATGCTGGTTGAGACCCAGGGACGCGATTGGGAGCGGTACCTCCCACACCTGCTATTTGCCTACAGAGAAGTCCCGCAGGCCTCGACGGGGTTCTCCCCCTTCGAGCTCCTGTATGGTAGGCGAGTCCGGGGACCCCTTGGGTTGATAAGAGAATCCTGGGAAGATGAGCCAAACCCCACGGAAGTGTCCATCGTGGATTATGTCATGCGCTTCCGCGACAAGATGCAGACCTTGACGCAGTTGGTGCATGACAACATGACGCAGGCTCAGGCTGACCAGAAGCACTGGTACGACCAGAACGCCCGGGAGCCGACCTACCAGGTGGGTCAAAAGGTGTGGGTGCTGGTCCCCGTACCAAAGGATAAGCTTCAGGCAGCCTGGGAAGGCCCGTACGTCGTGCCCCAACAGCTCAACCCAGCCACCTATGTGGTCACGCTTGACCACACTCGGGGTAGGCGCAAGGCCTTTCACGTCAACATGATGAAGGCCCATCACGAACGTGAAGCCTGCGTCCTACCGGTCTGCAATCTGTCCGAGGACGGGGAATGAGGATCCCCTCCTAGACATGCTGGCCCAAGCTAATGCCAATGGGTCCATTGAGGACATGGGGGTAAATGCCTCGCTAACCGCCTCCCAGCGGTTGCAGTTGCTGACCACTCTGGAATCCTTTCGGGCCGTGTTCACTAACCGACCCGGAAGGGCCAAGTTGGCAGTCCATGAGGTGGACACCGGGAATCACGCCCCGTTACGGCGGACACCTTATCGGATCTCTGAGGAGGTGCAGCAGATTATGCGCCAGGAGATCCATGAGATGTTGCAGCTGGGGGTGATCCAGGCCGTCCAAAAGCTCGTGGGCCTCACCTGTAGTTCTCGTGCCCAAAAAGGATCGGACCACCCGGTTCTGCGTGGACTACAGGGGGCTCAACGCCATCACTACCTCTGATGCGCACCCAATGCCACGCATCGAGGATCTGCTGGAGCGGTTGGCGAATGCCAAGTACATATCCATCATGGATTTAAGCCGGGGATACTGGCAGATTCCCCTGAGCCCTGCGGCGCAGGAGAAATCCGCCTTTATCACCCCTTTTGGACTGTACGAGTCCACGGTCATGCCTTTCGGCATGAAGAATGCCCCTGCCACTTTTCAGCGGATGGTCAACCACCTGCTTCAGGGACTGGAGGAGTACGCTGTGGCATACCTGGACGACATTGCCGTCTTCAGTTCCACCTGGGAGGAACACCTTCAGCATCTCCAGGAGGTGCTCAAGCGTATTCACCAGGCAGGTCTGACCATCAAGCCGGGAAAATGCCAGATGGGCATGAGGGAGGTCCACTACCTGGGGCACCGGGTAGGTGGGGGTTCCATGGGTCCAGAGCCCGAGAAAGTGGACGCGATCGTGTCCTGGCCCACCCCCAGGACCAAAAAGCAGGTGAAGTCCTTCCTGGGCACTGCAGGGTACTATAGGCGTTTCGTACCGAACTATAGCGCCATTTCAAAACCCTTGACGGACCTCACAAAGGGCGGTCTACCCCAAACAGTCAGCTGGACAGATGGCTGTGAGGCGGCATTCCGAGCTTTGAAAACAGCCCTGTGCAGCTCTCCAGTGTTGAGAGCCGTCGACAGCAGTCGGCCCTTCCTGGTACAGACTGACGCCAGCGAATTTGGCCTCGGTGCTGTACTCAGCCAGGTTGATTCGGGGAACCAGGAGCACCCCTGTTGTACCTGAGCCGGAAACTTCTGCCAAGGCAAGTGGCATACTCCACCATCGAGAAGGAGTGCCTGGCCATGGTCTGGGCACTGCAACGTTTGCAGCCCTACCTGTACGGGCGCACCTTCAAGGTGGTCACCGACCACAACCCGCTGAGCTGGCTGCACACAGTGTCCGGAACCAATGGTAGGTTGCTACGCTGGAGCCTTGCCCTGCAGCAGTATGATTTTGCCGTACAACACAAGAAAGGCAGTGATCATGGGAATGCTGATGGGTTGTCCCGACGTGGCGAACCCGCTGAGGTGCGCATGGCGGATTACCGAGAGGTCATGCCTCCGTAGCGCCCTCTAAGGGGGGGAGGTGTGATGATCCTGCAAGCTCCTTATCCTGTACTTCTCTAGAAGTCTCCACAGCTACTGCATTCATTAGGCTTTGAAAACACTTTTAGTGGTAGTCAGAATATTCAAAGACACCACAAGGTAGTATAAAAATACAAAATACTTTATTAACATTGAATATCAATACATGAAATGCATAAGATAATAAAAAGGTACAAAAACACAAAACTAAGAGGGACACTGCACCATAGTGGAGACATAGCTACAGCAATAAAGCATAAAATATCTATTATCCCTGAGGTAATTCTGCTGGGCTAATATGATTCACCAATCAATAAAGAGGCTAATGATGACCATGTACGATTGAATTATCAATACCAAAATGCCATAATAAACCCCTAAGCGACTGGGGAACTACAAAAAAACAGTGTTTTTAATACTAGCATACACTGCTGCAAAAAGCATTCCCAATCGCCCTGGATGAATAAACACACCAACCCATGGGGATGTAAAAAGTAACGGTGGTCAATGAATAACCTACCACTGAATTGCTGAGGCTCCACACGGACGTCCCTCTGCCCCGACGCGCGTTTCGCACTGCTTCTTCCTGGAGGCGTGACAGGGCAGGGGGACGCCCGGTTTAAATAAGACCAACATACCGATGCACAATCACCATTCATCAGAAACCCCTGTGTTAGTCCATGGTCCGGACCAATTACATCTGCGCTATCAGCGTCATTTCTTCTGGCCAATGATGGATCACTACGAGCGGTGGTCGTCCGAATGAAAGGTCCTGTTAATCTCAATAGAAATACACCACAGGATTGCGTCATAGTCACATGATATCAACCATCCAATCACAGGACTCCAATAGGTCCTATGTACCAGAAGAAAAATCTCCACTGCATCTGCGCAAAGAGTATCGGCATATCCATGGAAGAATAGGACCATGAAAAAATGTGCAAATCACCTGGCCCGATCACATTAGAGTCCAAATACACCAGCGGATTACCGCAATATTAGTATAAAGGCACAATAACATTGGCATAGAGCCACACTGAAAGAATGAGGGATATTGAATATCAAGGTGGGGGTGAATCTCGGCGCATACCGAGCCATGCGGTACCGCAATGAAGGGAGGGGAATCAAGCGGTCACAAGCCTGGGACGGCAAAGCCAAAGGGCTTATGCTCGACCCCAAGCATGTGGAGACAGCGTGACGTCCCTCAGCAGTCCGCATGACCAGCACGCGCACCACCCCCACCCCCAATGATACAATATGAGGCATATATGAAACGAGTAACCTCAATGCATAATAACCGCAGTGACATAATGAATAAATAATTAATAAAGTGAATTAAAAATAGTGAATTGCCAATAAATGAACTGTGACAATATTGGACATAAGTTATAAGTGCACAAATCAAAATGCTCATAAGTGAAATTTAGACACTATCCTCATGTATTGTAACCGAAAATACCTTGTCTGTGAACATTTTATAAATGTGAATACATAAATAATATAAAGATCATAAAGTGAAGAAAATAAAAATAAAATTTAAACATGTTGAAAAAAGGAAAAAATTAAAAATGAAAAATAAAAATAAAAAAGGATTTCTTCCTATTGATTTCTTTCATTCCTTATCCTCTTTATTTCTTGTTCTTATTATCCCCAATAATTTCAGATTGGAATCAGCATGGAACCATGGAAGGGAACTTCTGCTTAAAGGTAAGTGGTCAATCAATAAACCAGGCATAATGAACTGAAATAAACATAAGAACAATAATTAATAAAAAATTAAAAACAATTTCAAACAATCAAGGAACCCCCCAAAAACCCCTAAAAAAGTCTCAACGGGAATTATAGAAATGCACTAAACCCAAAACTTTCGTTTAGGCCCTGAGGAATGAGAGTCCCCAATCTAAAGATCCACTGACATTCCTTCTTCGCTACCCTTTTGACCAAGTCACCACCCCTAACACCCAATTCCGCAACATCGATCCCCTTGAAACTGAGGAGTCTAGAATTGCTTTGATGATATTGTTTAAAATGTCTTGGTAGGGTTTTTAAAGACATGATATCCTTGACTGACTTAGCCTTGTCAATATCTAAGCAATGCTCACGAACCCTAATTTTCAACTCCCTACTGGTCATACCTATGTACTTCTTACCACAAGGGCACTCAGCACAGTAGATCACCCCTTTGGATGAACAAGTGATGTGTGCCCTAATGGAAAAAACCCTAGAATTATCGAAGTTGGAGAAAGTAGTACTCTTTTTCATGTTGCCACACCCCTTGCAAAATCCACAGGGGAAAAAACCTTTCCTTTCAAGATCTTTTCTACTTTTGGCCCCACCCTTAGGTTCGTAGAAGCTGTGGACCAAAATGTCACGTAAATTAGGGGCTCTTTTTGCCACAAACGATGGACTACTAGGGAGACATTTCTTCAAAACTGAATCGGTGAACAGGATATTCCAATTTTTTCCACGATGTTTCTAAGGTCAGACCATCTACTGTTGAAATTGGTGATGAATCTTACCTGTTGATCACCCTCGGTAGATGGTGTTAAGGGTTGATTCTTGTGTAACAGCTGATTTCTTGGAATATTTTTTGCTTTGACATATCCCCTTCGAATGGAACGATGGCTATATCCTCTTTCCTTGAAACGACTTCTCAAAATTTCTGATTGTTCTTCAAATAGGGAATCCTCTGAGCAGATCCTCCTTGCCCTAATGAACTGCCCAATGGGTATGCCTTGAATAGTAGATTTGGGGTGTGCTGATGAGGCGTGCAAAAAGGAATTCGTCGATGTGGGCTTTCGGTAAATGGTAGTTGACAGACGGCCACTAGGAAGAGCAGTGATTGATAGATCCAAAAAAATCAATTTGGCGTCCATATTTGTATGTCAACCTAATATCTTGATTATTATTGTTTAATTGGTTGATGAAAGCCTCAAGGTCCACAATTGGACCCTCCCAAATAAACAAAATGTCATCAATATATCGGATCCAATTGTGGACCCGATCGACGCCAATCATTTCTTCACCCTGAAAAATGGACCACTCCCATGCCCCCATGAAAAGGTTGGCATAGGAGGGTGCACAAGAGGCACCCATTGCGGTGCCTCTTTTTTGAACATAGATTTTATCTTTGAAAATAAATGCATTGTGTGTCAAAACGAACTCCAATAAAATAAGAATGAAAGATGCCGTTTCCTTCGTCAAATTGCTGTGTTGCAGATATCTTTCAACTGCCTTCAATCCATCTACATGGTTAATTGAGGAATATAACGCCTCAACATCTGCTGTGACGAGTACCATCTCATCAGTTAACTGGATATTCTCCAGGTGTCCTAAAGCAGCCGTGGTGTCTTTGATGAAGGAAGGCAGCTGCATCACCAAGGGCTTCAGAAAAAATTCAATGAGATCACAAATGGTTTCACACAGTCCCTCATTGGCCGATATAATAGGCCTTCCAGGAGGATTAGAGGGATCTTTGTGAACTTTAGGTATTAAATAGAACGTAGCCAGTCTCGGATTCAATTTCTCATGAATTTCCAACATTCTTTTAGGGATGATATTGTCTTCATAGGCTTTTTGTAAGATTGTAATCAACTCAGCCTTGAATTTACCCAAGGGATTGTATGTGAGTGGCCTATATTCAACAGAGTTATTTAAAATTTTGAATGCCTGTGTCTCGTACATCTCATTAGGCCACACCACAATATTACCCCCTTTATCAGCCATTTTGAAGACAACATCATCCCAGGTTTTCAACTGTTGCAGGGCATCATTTTCAGCCCTGCTAAGGTTTCTGAATGCCCTATTTTTGGTTTGCATCAACCTCTCCACATCCAATGACACCATTTTGGTAAATGTATCCACAGCCGGAACCATAGATAACGCAGGAAATTTTTTTGTGGTTCCAAGAATCTTAGTAGGAAACTCCCTATTATTAGTAATGGGATCATCATCAACATTACTCACAGAGGCATTATTTACAATATTATCACTTACAGGGGAGATGTTTTCTTCCAACAATGACTCCAGCACATTCAATGCCTGTTGTTCCTCCATAGAGGGAAAGCCCACATCAACTTCACGCCTGTAATGCAATTTCCTCAACACCAACTTTCTTGCAAAAAGGTGAAGATCCTTTATGACCGTGAATGGATCTAATTCAATTGAAGGAGAGAACGTAAGACCCCTTGATAATACACTTTCCTGATCCTTAGATAATGAATGGAGGACAAATTAATTACCTTAATTCCATCCTTATCAGATTTCTTGGATCCAGGATTTTTCTTATAAAATTGTCTAGTCTTGGGGCCATACCTTCCTTCATATGCCGATCCCCCACTTTCACTCATGGATGAAATAGATATGGTGGATAAACTGCGAGATAATTTTCTCTTCACTGATTCTTTCTTCAATTGCCACCGAAATATTTTATTAGACTCAAAATCATTGAGATCCCTTTCATATTTCTTTTGTTTGTTCAAACTGATATTATTTTCCCAATTTTCAACTTCCTGATCTAATTTCTTGATCATTTCATCAAACTTCTCACTGCTTAGCTCTTGTTGCAGTGATTTCTGTAACACATCAATTTCGGCCTCAATAGTCTTGAGAGAAGCTACATTTTTATCTATGATGATGGAAATGAACTCTAGGGAACAAGTATTTGCAGCTTTTATCCATCGATTAATCAAATTTTCATCACCCAATTCGAAAGTGGGAAAAATATTGACTCTCAATCCCCTGGGTACAATTTTCTGGGATAAATAACTCTCCAAGGTGACCTTGGTCCACCAAATTTTAATTTTTTTATGTAAGGCATTTTTATATTTTTTCAAATTATCAAAATGACCACTAGAGACTGAAAAATGTGCTCCTGCACCCTTTTGAAACATATTTGAAGCCTTCATTTGCCAAGAATTCTCTTTGGTTTTAAAATCCATGAAGACGGGCTCTGTTAAACAACAGTAATAGCAGAATTTTCACAAAATGTGCCCACAAAATGTAATACAACTAATTTATACTACAGCCAATCACTGAAAACACTTTTAGTGGTAGTCAGAATATTCAAAGACACCACAAGGTAGTATAAAAATACAAAATACTTTATTAACATTGAATATCAATACATGAAATGCATAAGATAATAAAAAGGTACAAAAACACAAAACTAAGAGGGACACTGCACCATAGTGGAGACATAGCTACAGCAATAAAGCATAAAATATCTATTATCCCTGAGGTAATTCTACTGGGTTAATATGATTCACCAATCAATAAAGAGGCTAATGATGACCATGTACGATTGAATTATCAATACCAAATGCCATAATAAACCCCTAAGCGACTGGGGAACTACAAAAAAACAGTGTTTTTAATACTAGCATACACTGCTGCAAAAAGCATTCCCAATCGCCCTGGATGAATAAACACACCAACCCATGGGGATGTAAAAAGTAACGGTGGTCAATGAATAACCTACCACTGAATTGCTGAGGCTCCACACGGACGTCCCTCTGCCCCGACGCGCGTTTCGCACTGCTTCTTCCTGGAGGCGTGACAGGGCAGGGGGACGCCCGGTTTAAATAAGACCAACATACCGATGCACAATCACCATTCATCAGAAACCCCTGTGTTAGTCCATGGTCCGGACCAATTACATCTGCGCTATCAGCGTCATTTCTTCTGGCCAATGATGGATCACTGCGAGCGGTGGTCGTCCGAATGAAAGGTCCTGTTAATCTCAATAGAAATACACCACAGGATTGCGTCATAGTCACATGATATCAACCATCCAATCACAGGACTCCATCTCCTCACGTGACCAATAGGTCCTATGTACCAGAAGAAAAATCTCCACTGCATCTGCGCAAAGAGTACCGGCATATCCATGGAAGAATAGGACCATGAAAAAATGTGCAATTCACCTGGCCCGATCACATTAGAGTCCAAATACACCAGCGGATTACCGCAATATTAGTATAAAGGCACAATAACATTGGCATAGAGCCACACTGAAAGAATGAGGGATATTGAATATCAAGGTGGGGGTGAATCTCGGCGCATAGTATTGCGCAGAGTATTGCTGCATATCTTGCTAGGTTGCCTGTTGTGGAACCTAGGATCCCCATGCCAGATTTGTTTTTAGGGGATCGAGCTAAGTTTCAGAATTTCAAAAATAATTGTAAATTGTTTCTTGCCTTAAAATCTAAGTCCTCAGGAAACGCAGCGCAGCAGGTTCAAATTATCATCTCTCTCCTGCGCGGCGATCCTCAGGATTGGGCTTTTTCCCTGATACCTGGGGATCCTGTTTTGAGTGATGTTGATGCATTTTTTCAGGCTTTGGGGTTATTGTACGATGAGCCTAATGTCACTGATCAAGCTGAAAAAGCCTTGTTGGCATTAAATCAGGGGCTTGATGACGCTGAGTTATACTGTCAGAGATTCCGTAGGTGGGCAGTCCTGACCAAATGGAATGACGACGCTTTGGCGGCCCTTTTCCGGAAGGGTCTGTCGGATAATGTAAAGGATGTTATGGTGGGATTCCCTGTCCCCTCTGGTCTCAATGATTCTATGTCATTAGCGATTCAAATTGACAGACGTTTGCGTGAGCGGAGAAGTATGCGTGGAGTGGTGTTGCCTTGTGAGCCAGCTGCTGAGCCCATGCAGTGTGATGGAGTGGTGTCTGGGGCACAGCGTCATGATTTTCGAAAGCGCAATGGGTTATGTTTCTACTGTGGTGATGCCTCTCATGCTATTTCAGTCTGCCCTAAGCGGGGAAGACATTTTGCACGCTCAGTTGTCTTGGGTAGTGTTCAGACTAAGTTTTTATTAACTGTCACTCTGATATGCTCTCTGTCCTCATTTTCTGCTCAGGCTTTCGTTGATTCTGGAGCAGCTATTAACCTGATGGATTATGATTTTGCTAAACGTTGTGGGTTTCCCTTGATACCCCTACAGAAGTCTATTCCTTTACTGGGGATCGATTCCACCCCTTTGGCTGAGAATAAACCCCAGTTTTCTACTCAGGTGATAATGAGGGTTGAACCTGATCACCAGGAGTGCTGCAAATTTTTGGTTCTATATAATCTGCATGACATTATAGTGCTGGGTTTCCCTTGGTTACAGTCTCATAATCCTGTTTTGGATTGGAAATCTGTGTCTGTAACCAGTTGGGGCTGCCAATGTGTTAATACCAACACTCCTGTTTTTTCTGCCTCCCCCCAGGCTGAGGATGTTCCTGACTTTTTGTTTGATTTTTCTGATGTGTTTAGCGAAAGTAAATCTGCATCCTTACCTCCCCATAGGAGCTATGACTGCGCTATTGAATTAGTGCCAGGTAGTAAATTCCCTAAAGGTCGCCTTTTTAACTTGTCTGTACCTGAACATGACGCTATGCGGTCTTATATCAAGGAATCATTGGAGAAGGGTCATATCAGACCATCCTCTTCACCCTTAGGTGCCGGTTTTTTCTTTGTGGCCAAAAAAGATGGTTCATTAAGGCCGTGTATTGATTATCGTCTCTTGAACAATATTACTGTGAAATATCAATACCCGTTACCCTTGATTTCTGACCTGTTTTCCAGGGTGAAAAACGCTACTTGGTTTACCAAGCTTGACCTCAGGGGGGCGTATAACCTTATTCGCATTAAGCACGGGGATGAATGGAAGACGGCATTTAACACCCCTGAAGGGCATTTTGAGTACCTTGTGATGCCCTTTGGGCTCACTAATGCTCCTTCCGTCTTCCAGTCCTTCATGAATGACATTTTCAGGGATTTTGTGGACAAGTTTCTGATTGTTTATTTGGATGATATCTTGATTTTTTCTAATGACTGGGACTCTCATGTGAAACATGTTCGAACTGTATTCCAGATTTTGAGAGAGAATGCTCTGTATGTGAAGGGATCAAAGTGTCTTTTTGGCGTACAGAAGATCTCATTTCTGGGATTCATTTTGTCCCCATCTGTTATTGAAATGGACCCGGTCAAGGTTCAGGCCATCTGTGATTGGGTCCAACCTACTTCATTAAAGGCTCTTCAGAGATTTTTGGGTTTTGCCAATTTTTATCGTAAATTTATTGGTAATTTCTCGGTTATTGTTAAACCATTAACTGATTTGACCAGAAAGGGTTCTGATGTGGTGAATTGGCCTCCTGAGGCAGTCTCTGCGTTTCAGGAACTTAAGCAGAGATTCACTTCTGCTCCTGTTCTACGGCAGCCTGATGTTTCTCTGCCATTTCAGGTGGAGGTTGATGCCTCTGAAATTGGGGCAGGTGCCGTTTTGTCCCAAAAAGATCCAGAGACCTCTAAAAGTAACCCTTGTGCCTTTTTCTCTCGAAAATTTTCTCCTACTGAACGTAATTATGACGTGGGTAATCGGGAGTTATTGGCCATGAAGTGGGCTTTTGAAGAGTGGAGACATTGGCTGGAGGGAGTCAAACATCAGGTGGTGGTCCTTACGGACCATAAGAATCTGGTCTATCTGGAATCTGCCAAGCGACTCAATCCTAGACAGGCCAGGTGGGCCTTGTTTTTCACACGTTTTAATTTTGTGGTTTCCTTTCTTCCTGGCACTAAGAATGTTAAGGCGGATGCCCTCTCGAGGAGTTTCCTTGCGGACTCTCCTGAGCTATCTGATCCCTCTGTTATTTTGAAGGAGGGTGTAGTTCTTTCCGCCATCTCGCCCAATTTGAGACTTGCTCTGGAGGGGTGTCAGGAGGATAGGCCCGAGCGCTGCCCTGTTGGAAAATTGTTTGTCCCGGACCAATGGAAAATGAGTGTGATGTCTGAGATTCATTGTTCCACATTGGCTGGGCATCCCGGAATTTTTGGTACCAGAGACTTGGTTAGTCGGTCCTTTTGGTGGTCTACCTTGTCTCGCGATGTCAGGGAATTTGTGCAGTCCTGCGGGACTTGCTCTCGCTCCAAGCCTTGCTCTCGCTCTAGTGGTTTGTTGATGCCATTGCCTGTGCCCAAGAGACCATGGACCCATATCTCTATGGATTTCATTTCCGATCTTCCTGTTTCTCAGAGAATGACCACCATCTGGGTAATTTGTGATAGGTTTTCCAAAATGATACATCTTGTGCCATTACCTAAGTTGCCTTCCTCCTCTGAATTGGTGCCGTTGTTCCTTCAGCACGTGGTTCGTTTACACGGCATTCCTGAGAACATTGTGTCTGACAGAGGAGTCCAGTTTGTTTCCAGATTTTGGAGGACTTTTTGTTCTAAACTGGGTGTTCAATTGTCTTTCTCCTCGGCATTTCATCCTCAGACCAATGGTCAAACTGAGAGAACAAACCAGACATTGGAGACTTATCTAAGATGCTTTGTGTCTGCTGATCAGGATGACTGGGTCTCTTTTTTGCCTTTGGCTGAGTTTGCTCTTAATAATAGGGCTAGCTCTGCCACTTTGATGTCTCCGTTTTTCTGTAATTCTGGGTTTCACCCTCGATTTTCTTCGGGACAGACGGAGGCTTCTGTCTGTCCGGGTGTTGACTCTGTTGTTGAGCGTATGCAGCGGATTTGGGACCAGGTGGTGGAGAGGTTGTCCCTCTCTCAGGAGAAGGCCCAGCGGTTTGCTAACCGGCATAGGACTGATGGTCCTCGGTTTAAAGTGGGGGACTTGGTCTGGTTGTCCTCAAAGAATATTCCTATGAGAGTAGCATCTCCTAAATTTAAGCCTAGGTTCATTGGACCTTATAAGATCATGGAGATTATTAATCCTGTTTCTTTTCGTTTGCTTCTTCCAGGGACATTTAAGATCCATAACGTGTTCCACAAGTCCTTGTTGAAGAGGTTTGTTGAGCCAGTGGTTCCTGCTGCTGTGCCTCCTGACCCTGTTTTGGTTGAGGGCAATCTGGAGTATGTGGTTGAGAAAATATTGGATTCTCGTTTTTCTAGACGAAGACTCCAGTATTTGGTTAAATGGAGAGGTTATGGTCAGGAAGACAATTCTTGGGTGTTTGCTTCGGACATCCATGCTAGGAGACTTATCCGTGCGTATCATAGAACTCATCCTGACCGACCTGGTTGCTCAAATGAGGGTTCGGTGACCCCTCCTCAAGGGGGGGGTACTGTTGTGAATGGGTTTGAGATGAGTTCTGAGCAGAGGCTCCCTCTGGTGGTTACAAGCGGTACTAGTGAGGATTGTGAGGACTGGGAATCAGGTGTTACTGATTGGTCTTATATAAGGGAGTCATTTTCCCATCAGGGTTGCCGGTGATCAATTGTTCTGGTCTGAATCCTTCTTTCCAGTTTCCCTTGTAGCCTGCTGTGTCGTGTCTGCATCTCCTGCTATCAGATAAGACAATTTCTTATTTTGTGTTTTTGCTATATTTTTGCATTTTGTCCTGCACTTCTGTGGGGGCCTTCTGGGTCCCCTCCGGGGGCTTTTGCCCTCTCAGTTTAGTCCAGCCACTGTGTTTTGTACTTTTGCTTTTTCCAGTTTTTTTTCAGTGGCTGCTGTTTTGATTTTTTTACACCAGAGAACTAATTTAGGTGGTAGAGGTCGTGTGATCTCAGGTGATTTTGAAATTAGTAGAGTTGGTGTTTTTTCAGGGTTTTCTGAGATTGCAGTAAGTACCCTTCCTGTCCTTTTCTATTTAGATAGTTTGGGCCCCAGCGTTTGCTCATACTATTTTCTTTCTGTGTCAGTATTTCCTCTTGTCTAACCGCCATTACATGTTTGGGGGCTTTCTATTATCTTTGGGGTTCTGCTCCGGGGCAGATAGCTTTCCTATTTCTATCTTTAGGTGTAGTTAGTTTCTCAGGCTGTGACGAGGCGTCTAGGACCAACGTAGGAACGCTCCACGGCTGCCTCTAGTTGTGGTGGTTAGTCAGGGTACTGCAATCTCATAAATTCCAACTGCTCTGGTGTATTTCCTTTTTTACCTGCACTCCTCAGCTACCGTAACATAACAGTTTATTCATCCAGGGCGATTGGGAATGCTTTTTGCAGCAGTGTATGCTAGTATTAAAAACACTGTTTTTTTGTAGTTCCCCAGTCGCTTAGGGGTTTATTATGGCATTTGGTATTGATAATTCAATCGTACATGGTCATCATTAGCCTCTTTATTGATTGGTGAATCATATTAACCCAGCAGAATTACCTCAGGGATAATAGATATTTTATGCTTTATTGCTGTAGCTATGTCTCCACTATGGTGCAGTGTCCCTCTTAGTTTTGTGTTTTTGTACCTTTTTATTATCTTATGCATTTCATGTATTGATATTCAATGTTAATAAAGTATTTTGTATTTTTATACTACCTTGTGGTGTCTTTGAATATTCTGACTACCACTAAAAGTGTTTTCAGTGATTGGCTGTAGTATAAATTAGTTGTATTACATTTTGTGGGCACATTTTGTGAAAATTCTGCTATTACTGTTGTTTAACAGAGCCCGTCTTCATGGATTTTAAAACCAAAGAGAATTCTTGGCAAATGAAGGCTTCAAATATGTTTCAAAAGGGTGCAGGAGCACATTTTTCAGTCTCTAGTGGTCATTTTGATAATTTGAAAAAATATAAAAATGCCTTACATAAAAAAATTAAAATTTGGTGGACCAAGGTCACCTTGGAGAGTTATTTATCCCAGAAAATTGTACCCAGGGGATTGAGAGTCAATATTTTTCCCACTTTCGAATTGGGTGATGAAAATTTGATTAATCGATGGACAAAAGCTGCAAATACTTGTTCCCTAGAGTTCATTTCCATCATCATAGATAAAAATGTAGCTTCTCTCAAGACTATTGAGGCCGAAATTGATGTGTTACAGAAATCACTGCAACAAGAGCTAAGCAGTGATAAATTTGATGAAATGATCAAGAAATTAGATCAGGAAGTTGAAAAATGGGAAAATAATATCAGTTTGAACAAACAAAAGAAATATGAAAGGGATTTCAATGATTTTGAGTCTAATAAAATATTTCGGTGGCAATTGAAGAAAGAATCAGTGAAGAGAAAATTATCTCGCAGTTTATCCACCATATCTATTTCATCCATGAGTGAAAGTGGGGGATCGGCATATGAAGGAAGGTATGGCCCCAAGACTAGACAATTTTATAAGAAAAATCCTGGATCCAAGAAATCTGATAAGGATGGAATTAAGGTAATTAATTTGTCCTCCCATTCATTATCTAAAGATCAGGAAAGTGTATTATCAAGGGGTCTTACGTTCTCTCCTTCAATTGAATTAGATCCATTCACGGTCATAAAGGATCTTCACCTTTTTGCAAGAAAGTTGGTGTTGAGGAAATTGCATTACAGGCGTGAAGTTGATGTGGGCTTTCCCTCTATGGAGGAACAACAGGCATTGAATGTGCTGGAGTCATTGTTGGAAGAAAACATCTCCCCTGTAAGTGATAATATTGTAAATAATGCCTCTGTGAGTAATGTTGATGATGATCCCATTACTAATAATAGGGAGTTTCCTACTAAGATTCTTGGAACCACAAAAAAATGTCCTGCGTTATCTATGGTTCCGGCTGTGGATACATTTACCAAAATGGTGTCATTGGATGTGGAGAGGTTGATGCAAACCAAAAATAGGGCATTCAGAAACCTTAGCAGGGCTGAAAATGATGCCCTGCAACAGTTGAAAACCTGGGATGATGTTGTCTTCAAAATGGCTGATAAAGGGGGTAATATTGTGGTGTGGCCTAATGAGATGTACGAGACACAGGCATTCAAAATTTTAAATAACTCTGTTGAATATAGGCCACTCACATACAATCCCTTGGGTAAATTCAAGGCTGAGTTGATTACAATCTTACAAAAAGCCTATGAAGACAATATCATCCCTAAAAGAATGTTGGAAATTCATGAGAAATTGAATCCGAGACTAGCTACGTTCTATTTAATACCTAAAGTTCACAAAGATCCCTCTAATCCTCCTGGAAGGCCTATTATATCGGCCAATGAGGGACTGTGTGAAACCATTTGTGATCTCATTGAATTTTTTCTGAAGCCCTTGGTGATGCAGCTGCCTTCCTTCATCAAAGACACCACGGCTGCTTTAGGACACCTGGAGAATATCCAGTTAACTGATGAGATGGTACTCGTCACAGCAGATGTTGAGGCGTTATATTCCTCAATTAACCATGTAGATGGATTGAAGGCAGTTGAAAGATATCTGCAACACAGCAATTTGACGAAGGAAACGGCATCTTTCATTCTTATTTTATTGGAGTTCGTTTTGACACACAATGCATTTATTTTCAAAGATAAAATCTATGTTCAAAAAAGAGGCACCGCAATGGGTGCCTCTTGTGCACCCTCCTATGCCAACCTTTTCATGGGGGCATGGGAGTGGTCCATTTTTCAGGGTGAAGAAATGATTGGCGTCGATCGGGTCCACAATTGGATCCGATATATTGATGACATTTTTTTTATTTGGGAGGGTCCAATTGTGGACCTTGAGGCTTTCATCAACCAATTAAACAATAATAATCAAAATATTAGGTTGACATACAAATATGGACGCCAAATTGATTTTTTGGATCTATCAATCACTGCTCTTCCTAGTGGCCGTCTGTCAACTACCATTTACCGAAAGCCCACATCGACAAATTCCTTTTTGCACGCCTCATCAGCACACCCCAAATCTACTATTCAAGGCATACCCATTGGGCAGTTCATTAGGGCAAGGAGGATCTGCTCAGAGGATTCCCTATTTGAAGAACAATCAGAAATTTTGAGAAGTCGTTTCAAGGAAAGAGGATATAGCCATCGTTCCATTCGAAGGGGATATGTCAAAGCAAAAAATATCCCAAGAAATCAGCTGTTACACAAGAATCAACCCTTAACACCATCTACCGAGGGTGATCAACAGGTAAGATTCATCACCAATTTCAACAGTAGATGGTCTGACCTTAGAAACATCGTGGAAAAAATTGGAATATCCTGTTCACCGATTCAGTTTTGAAGAAATGTCTCCCTAGTAGTCCATCGTTTGTGGCAAAAAGAGCCCCTAATTTACGTGACATTTTGGTCCACAGCTTCTACGAACCTAAGGGTGGGGCCAAAAGTAGAAAAGATCTTGAAAGGAAAGGTTTTTTCCCCTGTGGATTTTGCAAGGGGTGTGGCAACATGAAAAAGAGTACTACTTTCTCCAACCTTCGATAATTCTAGGGTTTTTTCCATTAGGGCACACATCACTTGTTCATCCAAAGGGGTGATCTACTGTGCTGAGTGCCCTTGTGGTAAGAAGTACATAGGTATGACCAGTAGGGAGTTGAAAATTAGGGTTCGTGAGCATTGCTTAGATATTGACAAGGCTAAGTCAGTCAAGGATATCATGTCTTTAAAAACCCTACCAAGACATTTTAAACAATATCATCAAAGCAATTCTAGACTCCTCAGTTTCAAGGGGATCGATGTTGCGGAATTGGGTGTTAGGGGTGGTGACTTGGTCAAAAGGGTAGCGAAGAAGGAATGTCAGTGGATCTTTAGATTGGGGACTCTCATTCCTCAGGGCCTAAACGAAAGTTTTGGGTTTAGTGCATTTCTATAATTCCCGTTGAGACTTTTTTAGGGGTTTTTGGGGGGTTCCTTGATTGTTTGAAATTGTTTTTAATTTTTTATTAATTATTGTTCTTATGTTTATTTCAGTTCATTATGCCTGGTTTATTGATTGACCACTTACCTTTAAGCAGAAGTTCCCTTCCATGGTTCCATGCTGATTCCAATCTGAAATTATTGGGGATAATAAGAACAAGAAATAAAGAGGATAAGGAATGAAAGAAATCAATAGGAAGAAATCCTTTTTTATTTTATTTTTCATTTTTAATTTTTTCCTTTTTTCAACATGTTTAAATTTTATTTTCTTCACTTTATGATCTTTATATTATTTATGTATTCACATTTATAAAATGTTCACAGACAAGGCATTTTCGGTTACAATACATGAGGATAGTGTCTAAATTTCACTTATGAGCATTTTGATTTGTGCACTTATAACTTATGTCCAATATTGTCACAGTTCATTTATTGGCAATTCACTATTTTTAATTCACTTTATTAATTATTTATTCATTATGTCACTGCGGTTATTATGCATTGAGGTTACTCGTTTCATATATGCCTCATATTGTATCATTGGGGGTGGGGGTGGTGCGCGTGCTGGTCATGCGGACTGCTGAGGGACGTCACGCTGTCTCCACATGCTTGGGGTCGAGCATAAGCCCTTTGGCTTTGCCGTCCCAGGCTTGTGACCGCTTGATTCCCCTCCCTTCATTGCGGTACCGCATGGCTCGGTATGCGCCGAGATTCACCCCCACCTTGATATTCAATATCCCTCATTCTTTCAGTGTGGCTCTATGCCAATGTTATTGTGCCTTTATACTAATATTGCGGTAATCCGCTGGTGTATTTGGACTCTAATGTGATCGGGCCAGGTGATTTGCACATTTTTTCATGGTCCTATTCTTCCATGGATATGCCGGTACTCTTTGCGCAGATGCAGTGGAGATTTTTCTTCTGGTACATAGGACCTATTGGTCACGTGAGGAGATGGAGTCCTGTGATTGGATGGTTGATATCATGTGACTATGACGCAATCCTGTGGTGTATTTCTATTGAGATTAACAGGACCTTTCATTCGGACGACCACCGCTCGTAGTGATCCATCATTGGCCAGAAGAAATGACGCTGATAGCGCAGATGTAATTGGTCCGGACCATGGACTAACACAGGGGTTTCTGATGAATGGTGATTGTGCATCGGTATGTTGGTCTTATTTAAACCGGGCGTCCCCCTGCCCTGTCACGCCTCCAGGAAGAAGCAGTGCGAAACGCGCGTCGGGGCAGAGGGACGTCCGTGTGGAGCCTCAGCAATTCAGTGGTAGGTTATTCATTGACCACCGTTACTTTTTACATCCCCATGGGTTGGTGTGTTTATTCATCCAGGGCGATTGGGAATGCTTTTTGCAGCAGTGTATGCTAGTATTAAAAACACTGTTTTTTTGTAGTTCCCCAGTCGCTTAGGGGTTTATTATGGCATTTTGGTATTGATAATTCAATCGTACATGGTCATCATTAGCCTCTTTATTGATTGGTGAATCATATTAACCCAGCAGAATTACCTCAGGGATAATAGATATTTTATGCTTTATTGCTGTAGCTATGTCTCCACTATGGTGCAGTGTCCCTCTTAGTTTTGTGTTTTTGTACCTTTTTATTATCTTATGCATTTCATGTATTGATATTCAATGTTAATAAAGTATTTTGTATTTTTATACTACCTTGTGGTGTCTTTGAATATTCTGACTACCACTAAAAGTGTTTTCAGTGATTGGCTGTAGTATAAATTAGTTGTATTACATTTTGTGGGCACATTTTGTGAAAATTCATTAGGCTTTGCAGCCTGTGGGCTTCCCCCCCCCTTCAGCTCACTACACACTCTGTGTAATCTGATTCCAGGTGGCTAGCCCCCACAGGGAGGCCGGCTGAAAGCGGCTGACAAACCACATGGTCTGTTCCTTTGTTGTATGGTAGTTATTCAAGGTCCAATATCTTGGCTCCTGTGTATGTTATAAGTATGCAATTTTAATATCTGCCAATTCATCGGTGAATCCAGGGATCAGTGAAGTTTCTAAGCGCTGGCACCAGCAGAACCTAAGAAACAGATTTCTGCTTAGCCGATCCACCCAGGCACTCTGCGTTTAGACTTAAATGCACGCCAACATCTTGCGGAGTACAATGGTATGCTCTGCATCGCTGTATGAGACTCCATCTCTTATTTATGAAAGTTTTGAGTTTTCTGAACTAAGAGTAACCCTTAGAGCAAGAGGAGGACCCTGGTAACTCCACCCCGTTTATGATGTCACGGCCACAGGTCTATAAGGTAGGGGCCAGGTATTCTGGCTCAGATCTGCCCTGGACACCAGACTTATAGCAGCTCTGTGATGCATTGTGATGTGTCTCCCCTCCCCCGACCGCATGGCTTGCCTACTATGATCCAAGAACTGTAAGTTGATCTTCCTTATGTTAACCCCTTTTATTTTCTAATTGTCTTGTACATAACTATATTGCCTCAGCTTGTTACATCTTTTTATATTGTATAAGCACTGCCTGTCTTTTTAGGAATAAACTTATAAATTTATTAGTTTGTTTCTCCTGCTCTATAAACGAATTTGCACGTGCCTGAAGCACTACGCTACTGTTTTGGGGTTGCTACGGACCTTCTTGATAAATTGTTCATCAAAAGCCGTAGCTGGTGGCAGCTAAAAGGAAGGGGTGTAAAGTGTTAATCTATTGGGTGACGCTGGCAGTGACGGAGCGGGGTTTATAAGGGTACTGCCTGGCTGCAGCCAGGAGTAATTATAATTCCCTCACTGCAGCGTGCCCAATAGCCAGCACACATCCAAGTGACCCGTCTGGCGACCAATTATCCTAGGTGCAGTTCCCTGACTGACCTGAGGGTAAGGGGGGCGCCAGAAGCTGCAAGTTCCTAAGTGGAAGTGGGATAATTAAAAGTCCCTGCAGTTTACCGGGTCGGACGGCAGCAGCCGTCGTGTGTGTGCGCGTTTTCGTCACATTTGCGGCACGGAGGGATCACAGGCCGTGATACCCCGGGCTACCGTGTGGCAGACCGCGTGCACGGTTCATCACAGGGGTTTTCTTAATCAGTGCACTCTACACTTCGAAATCTTGGGGCATATGTTTGCTTCTGACCGAGCCAAGGTGGGCTTCATCATGTCACACCTGGGAGGAGAGGCCCTCGCCTGGCTAAACCCGCTATGGGAGAGAGGGGATCCGCTGGTTAACGATCTTCAATCTTTCCTAGAGGCTTTTCGCAGGACTTTCGATGAACCTGGTCGCACCACTTCGACTGCCTCAGCTCTGCTCCGCCTGCGCCAAGGTACTCTCACGGTAGCTCAGTATGCTGTTAAATTCCGCACCCTCTCGTCTGAATTATCGTGGAACAATGAGGCCCTGGTTGCTAACTTCTGGGAAGGCCTATCCGGAAGAATCAAGGATGAGCTGGCGGGACGGGACAGACCTACCCTCTTGGAAGAGCTAATATCCTTGGCAACCCGCATTAACCTGCGTTTTCAGGAGCGTTCCATGGAGATCAAGCGGGACAAAAGATCCTATCACCTGGACTCTAGTTTGTACAAAACAGGTACCTCACCTTCCTCCTCCGAGGCCATGGAGGTGGACTATGTAAGTTTGGCCACCCGCCGCCGGGAGGCACGTCGCACGGAGGGAAGTTGTTACTACTGCGGTAGTTCTGAACATTTGATCCATTTCTGTCCTAAAAAGTCGGGAAACTCCAGTGCCTAGGTCCGGTAGGAGGGGCCAACCTAGGTAAAGAACAGTCCTCTCCCTCTTTACACATCTCAGTCTCCGTGTCCTATGGAGCAATAAAATTCTCCGAACATTGTCTACTGGATTCTGGAGCTGCAGGGAACTTCATCCAGCAGGCGGTTGTGGATCATTACCGCTTACCAGTCCAGCGTCTTCCTGATCTGTTACAGGTGTCCGCCGTGGATGGCAAACCGCTGACCGAGCCCGTCCAGTTTCAAACCGAGTTGGTGGAACTCCGGGTAGGTCTAATGCATACTGAACGAATGCGATTTTATGTATATCCCGGTTTATCCCATCCCATGCTTTTAGGTTTACCTTGGCTCCAGATGCATGAACCAGTCCTTAATTGGAAAACTGGAGAAGTTCTGCGTTGGGGAGATACCTGCATGAATCGTTGCTTAACCCGGATTCAACCTGTTTCGCCTCCAGTCCAGCCTGATACCCTGCCAGGGTTGCCTTCCGCCTATTGGTCCTTCTCTGATGTCTTTGGGAAAAAGGAGGCTGAGAGACTACCCCCACACAGGTCGTATGACTGTCAGATAGAGCTTCCTCCTGGAGCATCTCCTCCTCGCGGGAGAGTTTATCCCCTTTCACAGGCAGAGACTCAGGCCATGTCGGACTACATCCAAGAGAATCTGGCTAGAGGATTTATCCGAAAGTCATCGTCACCGGCAGGAGCTGGATTCTTCTTTGTGAAGAAGAAGGATGGATCCTTGCGGCCCTGCATCGACTATCAGAGTCTATATCAGATCACAGTAAAAAACGGGTATCCATTACCTCTTATTTCAGAGCTGTTTGATCGTCTCCGAGGGGCCAAGATCTTCACCAAATTGGACCTCAGAGGGGCCTACAACCTGATCCGAGTCAGAGAGGGGGACGAATGGAAAACAGCCTTCAACACCCGTGACGGCCACTATGAATACCTGGTAATGCCATTCGGCCTAAGCAATGCACCTGCGGTCTTTCAGGAATTTGTTAATGACATTTTCAGGGACTTGCTCTATACTTGTGTCGTGGTTTACCTGGACGATATTTTGATTTTCTCTGCTGACTTGACGTCACACCGGAGGCAAGTACGCCTGGTTTTACAAAGACTGAGAGAGAACAGGCTATATGCCAAATATGAGAAATGCCTCTTTGAGCAGTCTTCTTTGCCTTTCCTTGGGTACATTGTATCTTCCACAGGATTAAAGATGGATCCGGAGAAGTTGTCTGCAGTTCTCAACTGGCCTCGTCCGTCTGGGCTAAAAGCCATACAAAGGTTACTAGGGTTCGCCAATTACTACTGGCAATTTATTCCACACTTTTCCACCCGAGTGGCTCCAATCACAGCCTTAACCCGGAAAGGTGTAAACTCTAAGGAATGGTCCTCCGAGGCAGAAGAGGCCTTTGTTTCTCTCAAAAAAGCCTTCACTTCCGCACCCGTTCTCCATCGTCCTAATTCAAGTGAGCAATTTTTTCTTGAGGTTGACGCTTCTCCATAGGTGCAGGAGCAGTTCTGACCCAGAAGTCGTGTACTGGGCGGATGATCCCGTGTGGTTTTTTTTCCAAGGTTTTTTCTCCTGCAGAAAGGAACTACTCTGTCGGTGATCGCGAACTGTTGGCCATCAAATTGGCTCTGCAAGAATGGAGACATCTTCTTGAAGGAGCTCATCACCAGGTAATCATATTCACCGACCATAAAAACCTTGCCTATCTCCAATCTACTTTAAGACTGAATCCCCGTCAGGCCCGTTGGGCATTATTTTTTGCCCGTTTCAATTTTGTACTTCATTTCCGTCCAGCTGACAAGAACATCAAGGCAGACGCACTCTCTAGAGCCTTCTTGCCTCCTGAACTGGAGGAAGAACCTCAGCACATTATTGAACCTTCTAAGTTAGTCTCTGTTGCCTCCACTGATCTGGCCCAGCTTCCTCCTGAGAAGACTTTCGTGTCCGCTTCTGATCGTAGTCGTGTTCTGCGCTGGGGTCATTCTTCTAAGTTGGCTGGCCATGCTGGTCAGAAAAAGACTCAGCAACTCATCTCCCGTTATTACTGGTGGCCTACCATGGGCAAGGATATCCAGGAGTTCGTTGCAGCCTGTCCTTCATGTGCCCGTAACAAAACTGTTAAACATCTACCAGCCGGCAGGCTTCTGCCTCTTCCGATTCCGTCCGCTCCCTGGCAGCACATCGCGATGGATTTCATCACGGATCTTCCCATTTCTTCTGGCTGCTCAGTGGTATGGGTTGTGGTGGACCGCTTCTCTAAAATGGCCCACTTCGTTCCGCTATCTGGCCTCCCGTCTGCTCCAGAACTGGCCGCTCACTTCATTCAGCACATCTTCCGTCTACATGGATTTCCTCTCCACATCGTGTCCGACAGGGGCGTCCAGTTCACCTCTAAGTTCTGGAGATGACTCTGTAAAATGGTAAAAATTGAACTAAATTTTTCTTCTGCATATCATCCCCAGTCTAATGGGCAAGTGGAGAGGATCAATCAAATCCTGGCTAGATACCTGCGTCACTTCGTCAACGCTCATCATAATGACTGGGTAGAATTACTGCCCTGGGCGGAATTCTCCTACAACAACCAAGTAAGTGAATCTTCTGGAAAGTCTCCCTTTCAGATTGTGTTTGGACTGCAACCCGGAATTCCTCTTCCTGTCTCGGGATTGTCTGATGTTCCGGCAGTCGATACCTTGTCTAAGAATTTCTCGGACATTTGGAGAGAGACCAGGTCGGCTTTGGAGAAAGCTTCTCAACGTATGAAAACGCATGCGGACAAAAGACATTTGGAGGCTCCCATCTTTCGTCCAGGAGACAAGGTATGGCTCTCCTCCAAGTACATCCGTCTGAAGTTACCATCGTACAAATTGGGTCCCCGTTTCATTGGTCCCTTTGAAGTCTTGAGACAAATCAACCCGGTCTCTTATAAACTGAAATTGCCTAATTCTCTACGAGTACCTAACTCCTTTCATGTTTCCCTCCTCAAACCAGTAGTGTTGAGCTCCTTCTTTAAGGACCCGGGTACCACTCCTGATCCGGTCTCTGAGGATGATGTTTTTGAGGTAAAACATATCTTGGCCTCTAAGAGAGTAAGAGGTAGGATCTATTACCTGGTGGACTGGAGGGGTTTTGGTCCTGAGGAGAGGTCTTGGGAGCTTGAAGAGAACATCCAGGCCCCTCTTCTTCTTAAAAGATTTCACGCAGGCTTGAAAAAGAGGGGGATACTGTTACACTCGGTCCCAGCGCTGGCTCTGCACTCCGTTCTGCTCACTCACCTGTTCCTCTAGCTGTCCCTCTGCAGCAGTCTGCGCGCGGGCTGGGGTCTCCTGTCCCATCTGCTCCTCGGCGTCCTGTGTCCTCCTCCACTTCCTGGCACGCTGCTGGCAGGCCTCCAGATAGACTGCTTAGGACGCGAGGCCGCGCCCACCGTCTCTCTTAAAGGGGCAGCGTGCATTTTTTGAAATAGCTAATTAACCAATGGCTGCGCACTCAGTACTATATCTGGTCACTCCACCATTAGGGGAGTGCCGGAGCAACGTGTTCTATCATTGCTACATCCGGTTCTATTCCTGATCTGTCTGCGCTGCGTCTGCAGTCTCTGTGTTCCTTACACTGTTTGTCTCCTCAGATCATTGCTAACCCGTATCTGGCTAACCTGGACAATCTTGGCTATTACTGGCGCAAGTGTCATCCCGTTCCGCCATCAGCCATCCGTACCCGTGGACCGTGACAAGGTCACTGAAGCCAGCCTGCTACCATCCGTTCTGGACCAGGACCTTACCCTTCTCCGTCAAGAACCCTCCACGGACTCTGTAAATACCTGTTACCCTTTTGGTCCCTCTGGGACAGCTGCTGTCATGTGTGCATTGCCACGAAGATCGTCGCGGTTGCACATTTTGACTTCTCACAGCTGAGCTGCTGTTTCTTTGTGTTTGGCAGCTAGGGAGTTAATTCTGTCTGTGCTCGGTGCTGGGACTGGGTGCAGTTTCTCCCAGCTGCAATTAATTATTTGTTGATTGGTCTCCTTTAAATTTCTGGTTGTCTGCTTGGGGAGTTGCCAGTGAAACCTTCATGCAGACCACAGATAGGAATGAATCTGTATAGACTTTAGTTGTGAGCTCCTTAGTTGTTCTAAGCTCAACTTGGTTAGAGTTTATTTCCCATACCATTTATGTTCCTTTGGTGTTTGAGTGTGTATGCAAGCGAGTGTTATCCTGTCTGTCTTATATGTCTAATCTGTGTATTTAGCTAAGATCAGCCCATATCCCTTTGGTGGTAGTCAGGATCCTTCTTAGGACTGATTACAGGGTTCAGGGTCTGATAGGAGACAGGGTTAGGTTGGAGACTTGGACCTCTGAACCATTATCAGTACCTCCAAGGTGAGGGATTAGTTAGGACCCCAGTTTAGGGTCAGGTTAGATCCCGGTCCACCTCTTTCCTGTTTCAGCTCATCAAGTCCTCAAGATTAACCCTGAGTTCAGCAGATATCGTGTCAGGTAAATCTATTCTATACTTACATGCTGATGTTGCTATACTAGTTGTTGTATAGAGTGTTGTTCCTGTATTAATAGTTTACTGACATTGTATACATATCATTAGACAGCGTGACATTTCACTGGCCATAAAAATTATCTCCAGTTACCATGGATCCAGTAGCCCAGCTGGCTCTGCAGTTGCAGGGATTATCCATGGAGCTGACGGACATTAAGTCCAAAGTTTTGTCTCCCCTGGAGCAAACCAGAGTTGAACCTAAGGTTGCTCTCCCGGACAGGTTCACTGGTGGGCGAGACAAATTTTTCACCTTCCGGGAGGCATGTAAATTGTATTTTCGGCTTCGGCCTCGATCATCAGGGAGTGAGGAGCAGAGAGTGGGAATTGTTATCTCACTTCTGCAAGGGGACCCTCAATCCTGGGCATTTTCCCTTCCTCCGGGATCCCCGGCTCTACTGTCTGTAGATCAATTTTTTACTGCCCTGGGATTGGTATATGATGACCCAGATCGGGTCTCTCTTGCTGAGACAAAATTACGTAAGATACAGCAGGGAGATCGTCCGGCAGAGGAATTTGCTTCTGAGTTTCGTAGATGGGCCACAGATACTCAGTGGAATGACCCAGCTCTTAGGAGCCAGTTTTGTCATGGGCTTTCTGATAAATTAAAAGACGTTTTGGCTCAGTATGAGTCTCCTCCTTCTTTGGAGGCTGCTATGGCCTTAGCTATCCGTACTGATAGACGGCTTCGGAGAGGGGTGAGGTAACCCCACTCCCTGTTGTTTCTCCACCTACCACTAAAGTCCCTTATGTTGAGGTTCCCCTTGTCTGTTCGGATGAGCCTATGCAGTTGGGAGGGACATCATTTCGTAGGAGGGGATTGGCGGTACGCCGCAGGACTAGAAGATGTTTTTTCTGCGGGAAAGAGGGACATTTTGTTGGAGAATGTCCATCCCGTGCCTTGTTGAGCCAAAAGTCGCCGGAAAACTGTTAATCCCAGGTTGTGTGGTGGACGACAACCTGGGAGTATGTATTTCATCCGCCAGTTCTTCTCAGTTCCTTGTACCAGTGGAGGTGGTAGTTGGTACGAGAGTGGAGAGATTGTCTGTTCTTCTTGATAGTGGTTCCGGGGCTAATCTGGTTGACGCTCAGTTTGCTCAGGCTCAAGGTATGCATCTGAGTGTATTGGTCAAACCGATCCCTATATTCTCCATTGACGCCAGGCCTCTCGGCCAAGGTAGCTTTGTTCATGAGGTTCATAACATTGACCTTCGGGTAGGGGCAATACATAGGGAACAATTATCTTGTTATGTGTTGGAGGGTCTACCTACTCCCATTGTGTTGGGACTTCCTTGGTTGGTTAAACATAACCCTGTGATTAATTGGCAGTCCAGAGAAATAAGCCAATGGGGTGAGTTTTGCAAAAGTAACTGCATGAACACAGTCATCAGTGCGGTCGTGCCTAGTACATTGCCTCCTTTTTTGGAGGATTTTGGGGATGTTTTCTCTGAGGAGGGGTGTCAGGAGTTGCCTCCTCATCGCGTGTATGACTGCTCTATTAATCTCCTTCCTGATGCTAAGTTGCCTAAAGCTAGGTTGTATAATCTTTCTGGTCCTGAGAGGCAGGCTATGAAAGATTATATTTCTGAAAGTCTGGCCAAAGGGCATATTAGACCTTCATCTTCCCCAGTAGCCGCGGGGTTCTTCTTTGTGAAGAAGAAAGATGGAGGCCTACGCCCTTGCTTGGATTTCCGCGAACTTAATCGGATTACTGTTCGAGATCCGTATCCACTCCCTCTTATTCCTGATCTCTTCAATCAAATTGTTGGCGCCAAATGGTTTTCTAAATTGGATCTCAGGGGGACGTATAATCTGATTAGGATAAAAGAGGGGGATGAGTGGAAAACGGCGTTTAACACGCCGGAGGGACATTATGAGAACCTAGTCATGCCTTTTGGTCTGACTACTGCACCAGCAGTATTCCAACATTTTGTTAATGACATTTTTCGTCACCTTGTGGGGCTGTTTGTGGTTGTATATTTGGACGACATTTTAATTTACTCGCCAGATCTTGTGTCTCATCAGGAGCATGTGAGACAGGTGTTGCAGATCTTGCGAGACAATAAATTATACGCCAAACTGGAGAAGTGTGTATATGCCGTACAGGAACTTCAGTTTTTGGGTTTTTTGGTGTCAGCCTCCGGTTTCC